>ML818505.1:39527-59804 GCA_009831015.1 Picea engelmannii | reverse complement strand
CTCTTTTCTCAGCTCGACCTCTCTCTTGCTCTCTCTTGTTCTCTCAACAAGAATGCTGCAACTTTCTTGTTCTTGGCATCTCACCAAGAACCTCTTGGCATCTCACCAAGAATCTCTTGCTCTCTCAGCAAGACTGTTGCTGCTTCTTCTTCCCTTGCTCTTGGAATCTCACCAAGATTTCTCCAACTTCTTTCTTACCCAAGAATGGGTGCGCCCACTTGCCTTAATCAACCTCATGAGGGAAGGTGAGGAGTTTTCTAATCTAACGGTTGAGATTAGATCAGATGGGTGGCTGAGATTTGGTGTCATTTCACTCACCCTCACTTTAATCATAAAGTTATCTTTTAATTTGCATCTCACAAATTAATTTGACTAAGATCCACATTTGGCAATTTCTCCCCTTAGGCGCCTAGGGAAGAGAAACACTTGCCTTGGTACTTCATTTTAATTAAAAATTTAACATCTTTGTTATTCCACAAGCTAGGAACTTTGGTCCATAATGGACTGGAGGGGTTTGTTGAGCCGAGGAAGAGGGTTTTACAAATTTCTTAGAAGCTCGCGCAATGACAGGATGATTTTGTATGATGGGGGCCTTGCTCCTAGTTTGGGCTACCAATATGTTTGGGAATTACTTTCCTTATGCAAGAGTGTCAAAAGATGAGGTATGAATGACATCCCATAGAACCATAGCTATTTGTTCAGGAGGTTCCCTTTCCTCATTTTTCTTGGTGCTCATAGTATAATCATTGGGTTGTTCAGTTACATCGAAACCATCCACTAAATGATTTTCCAACAGATTCATGGCATTTACCCATTGAGGATAATCCTTTTCTAAATGATATTCTTGATGGTAGTTGCAGTATGAATCTAAGGCCACCTCTCCCAAGTCAATGTTCAAGTTAGCAGAAGGGGGCTCTATAGTCTTAAATGATGGATTTTTCCTGAAAAACGGTTTGTAAGGGATGGGGTTTGATTTTCCTTCCCCTACATTTCTCTTCATGTCTACAATTTTGTTGAATAACTTCTTAACCATCCTTTGTAAGATCTACATATCTATATTATATTTTTCGATGTGTTGTTCAACTTGTTTACAAGAAGGATTTGTCAACATAAGTCCCCATCTGGGTGTCTGCGATGTTTCTTTC
This sequence comes from Picea engelmannii, assembly GCA_009831015.1. NCBI lineage: Eukaryota > Viridiplantae > Streptophyta > Pinopsida > Pinales > Pinaceae > Picea > Picea engelmannii. Next base: position 58,659 of record ML818505.1, on the reverse strand, counting down.
TTTGATAGAGATATCTGACTATCTTTGCAACCTTTCCTTTGAAATTCAATAATTTTGGCCTCCTTAAAGTTTTCATCCAGAGTTGGTTTAGCGGCTCTCTTTATGAAAATGGAAATAGATGCCGGTAACACATTAGCGTACAATTCAATTTGTAGTTCTTGAGCGGGCTTGGCATTTGTTTGAAACTTGTTGAGGATATTTTTGAAACGTTGATTGAAGTCCTTGAATTTCTCCTTGGGGCCCATGGTGGCGGTGTTAACGATCTATAAATTCCCAAAGGTTGTCAGGGTCAGAAGAAATTTAACAGAGGTAACTTACCCAATCACTTCGAAACTGGGATTTAGCCTTGCCAGTTTCAGAGAGGGATCTCTCTGTATGATTTAGATATGTTTGAGTTTTAGATATCATGATAGCTAAAATAATATGAGTGTGTTGCTTTGTTTTATAAATATGGCTGAAATATTTTTTTACACATCCATTGGGCTATGGGGTCTGTGTTAAGGATTGAGATCAGATACATATTTTATTAGGTTTCTTCATAGGGAAGGATAATGAAAACGTTGGATATTTTAGAAGTAAAGTGATGGAAAGAGAGAAGCAGGTGAGATAGTCAATCACAATAAAGAAGCATTTAAGAATTTATTTATTACAATATCAGAAGAATAACATTCAGATCTTTAAAAGCTAGAAACAGAGAATTCAAGATAAATTATGCACTTAAACTTCTTTTAAATGATCAGAGACAGAAAACGGAATGATAACGAAGTAAGATAAACATTTAACAAAGAAATGTAAACATCACCAACATCAACATGCAAGAATCCTATGAATCGTCCTTTTTATTACTGGTAGATCTCTTCAAAACATTATAGATACAACTCACTTGGGCGTAAAGATCAACCCTCTATACTTCAAAGTCTGAAGTATTTATAGAAAAAATACAACTAATCCTGTCATTAATGATCAAGATATGGTGGAGAGAAAATCTAATTAACTAGATTACATATTGCAAAAAAGTAGGAAAGCTAAAGATCCTCTCGAATAATTGGTGCTGATTCTGAGAAAGGTGGTTGGAGATTCATCTTTGACTTGACTATGACCATTCCATATGATGACTCAGATGTACACCTCAGGACTACTCGATCAGAGCACATAGGTCATCCCATATCTTTTGAATAGGGATGGTAACTTTGAGTAACCTTTGGTATACTTCATCCATCTCTATGTACTTGGTGAAGGTGGGCTTAGTGATGAAGATGTACTTGATCTCATGTTCGATGCTCAGGTCCAACTGCAAAGTCTCCAAGAATGCTTTGCATTAATGCTTCCCTGAATCCTTGCAAACTTAGAGCCATATTTTTCCACTGTGAGGATCTTTTGTTTGTAGTCTGAGAGGGTAATCAACTTGTCATTGATCACGAATAAACCTGGGAGCCCCTTCTTATGTAGTGAATCGATTTTGCTAAAAACCCTATGTACTCCAATGTCCATTGCTTGGGCTCTTTCTTCAAGTTGCAGAATTAATCCTCTCTTGGTCAAAACTTTCTTGACCTCAAGGATAGTTTCTATCCTATCCTCAATTTCCAAGGCCTCTAGCTCTTCTCTTGTTTTAGAATTCAAGAATCTGATGATCTCATTTGCCTCTGTAGGCCCATCTCCCAATTCTCCTCTTATCTTATCAATGGCTTGTCTCCTTCTCTACACCAGTTCATGTTGCTCAAACATAATCTATATGAGTGGCCAAATATCTATCATGGATTTGCAGATGTCCATACAAATATTTTCCTTGGCCTCTGAAAGTGTTTTGGCCATGACTGTTTCCTTCTGTAGCTTCTGCAGTTCTTTCTTGAGTCTCTGTGTTGTGTGCATCTCTGTATTTTAATTGGAATGAATGTGGACTTAAGCTTTTGGAGATTATTGATATCTTCCTGCAGTATTTTGATTTCCTATCCCTGCAGAGACATGTCTTCCATGGACTTTGCCAACTTTTATGATGCATCTAGAGTTGTTATTGAGGTTGATGTTGGAATTTCCACTGTGGTGGTTGTTGTTGTACATATACCTATGATGGGAACTGCATCCAATGGAATGACTGTCATTGGTGCATTTTATTCATTCTCCTTGACCAATTTCTCTAGCTTGGCCTCCATCTCCTTGATTTGCGCATTTTGCTCCATGATTAATTTTAGCATTTCCTCCTTATGGCCTTCATTCTCAGCCATTTATTTTGACCATGGATCTTCTGTGGAAGGGATCTTCAGTTGTTTCCATAAGGATGCTATGCCAACATTATTTTTCTTGAGGAGTTCTTCTCCTGCTTTGACATTGGATGGATCATATCCAATTTTCAATACTAGTTCTTCTAGGGACTTGATCTTGTTGTCCTTAGCTAGGGACGATATATTTTCTAGCTTGAGTTGAGACTAAACATTGTTTAAGGAGAGATGAAAATTTGCAACAATCGTGGAGGTATTGGCTAGGGTGGAGAAAATCATTTCTTCAGTCTATCTGTGTATATCCATTTGATCGGTTGGATGTACTTCTTTGACATCAAACTCAAATGTTGACCTTTTATGATCAGAAATAGCTTTGGGGTGAGGCACCTGTGCCTGTAAGAATTCCATTTGCATCCTCCCTTTATCCATGTCAAAGGCAGAGCGCAACCTATGCTATGTTGTAGATGTCTGTTTCCAAAATTGAGCATATGCACTGTTGGTCAGCATTTCATTTTTCTTTTTAAGAAAATCATACTTCTCCAAGATGTTGGGTCCTGCAGGTTCCTGTGAGGATTTGGTTGTCAAAGTGGTATCTGTTTGTTTTCTGGATGAGGAAGTGGACATCATCTGTTTGCTGCCATAGAAAAGTGGTGAATGTTGTCCCTCCATAAATATGGTGGATTGACGTTATTCTCCTCTAGACCTGTCAGGTGTATGACTGTTCTTGGGTCTTTTCCTATAAACTTGGAAGTCCTCTACTGAGACTTCAATAACTGAGGGAGATACTTCTTTCCTGGGCCTCTTCTCTACTGGTACCTGTGGAGTTAAAGTTTGTGAAATGCTGGCAGGAGAAGGATGTTGTTCAATGTAAGTCAAAGTGTTTTCCTCCCATTCTGTTTAGTTCATGTATCTTTCTATCTCTAGTTTAGGCACGTGAACATAGGAGGAAATTTTGTTCTTCAATCTGGTTTCTGCAATAATTCTACACGGATCATAGTGCCAAGGAAAACTGAAGCTGAACTTCATTTATTTTAACAGCTTGTTGGCTTCTTCCCCCGTAGCTCTGTTGTTGTAGATAAAAGAACTAATGTGACCTCTGATCCTGAGTTGCTATTTTTTCTTGAAATCCACAAAATGAATGTCGTCTGAATTAATCATTCATTTGATATATTCCATAGTGAATATTATGATAGGAAAGTATTTGGGCAGCTTGTAAGGGGCCAATTCACATCCGAAAACTCTGATCTCTGTGTGATCCTGGTATGGGTACAAGTCACTTGTTTTAGTAAGGTCTAACAAGTGTAGAATCCTTTGAATTTCTTCATTTATCCTGGGTTTTCTTCGTCCACTTAGCATGCTTACCACTAGGTGGTAAAACTGGTCGATGAACTGCTTGAAATTGAAATCAGATGAGTTATTTCTCAATAATGATGTCCAGGATGTGACAGGTTGTGGATTACCATCTTGTTCTAGATTTTGCAGGGAGAAGGATAACTTCTTTGCTTGGAAAAATATGAACATGTATGCCAATATCGAGAAATACCTGAGCATGCCCTCTGTAGAAAACTTGAAGAGCTGCTTATGAATGTTGTCGGCCAAGAAATGGCTGAAATTGAACTGTGTAGTAGCCTTTTCTTCGGTGGAAAATATGGATAGAAATCCCAGGACGGGTTCGTCTACCCACTCGTTTGAATAGTATCCTAGTAGACAACACAAGGAAGAAATAATCAGGTTACCTTTCACTGAGAAGATGGAGGAATGGTAGGGGGGATTCGTTTTGGGTAATTGGGCACTTTCAGGGAGGAAAAGATCAAATATTTGAGCTCTCCATGGGAAAGACAATTTCTGGTACATCTCAATCAAAATTTCGATGGAAAGAGGAGAAAAGGAGTCGACTCTGGGTATTTTCATTATCTGGTCTATCATTTCTGGGTTAATGGTGAAAAGAGTTTCACCGAATGATAAAACAATGTCTCTTTGGCTAGGGAGATAGTGTGCCTAGCATTTTAGAGTGAACTTGGGGAAGTGATATATCTGAGGGAAAAGGTACAGTGGGATATTGGAATCCCAGAGTCCAATCTCGTCACTCTGGTCCAGAAAGGTATCTTTGAGCCATAAGTGCAATTCGAAGAAGTTGAATCCACACTTCGGTTCTGCAATCAAGTAGTCTTTATCGGCCAAAGGTATTCGATCTAGGTCGATAGGAGGAGGGAGGAAATGTTTCTCTTCTATCTCTAAAGCTTTGGATTTGGGTGCCATTGATCGGAATGAAACCTGCAAAACTGAAAAAGGATGTTAACTGTGTTTACCAGACGTTAATGGTGATCGTTGATTGAAGAGAACGGGGAAAGGTGGCTTCGGCTACGTCTAGATCATGAACAGTGAAACAATGGTAAAAAAAAAGATTAAGTGGATGAACGGGTGTCCATTAGGGAGCGGATGATGAGTCAGTCGAATAACGGTCATGGTCGATCGCATTAATTGGTCAACATGCATATTGGGAGTGAGGTGGAGGGTAATGAGTGGGTAATAGGTATACGGAGGTGACGTGGAGGGTAGTGAGTGAATAACGGGTGGATGCGACATGACAAGAGATATGTGAGTGGAGGGTGATGTGTTGGTAGAGTAGTGGAGCATGACNGGGGGGGGGGGGTCCGATATCTTCTGTTAGCCATGGATCTAAGCGCCTGCTGATGGACTGCTGAGATTGGTGCGCTCTTTAGGGAAAAGTGCCAAACATAATATATCACCCCAAAACTTAGGATATATATATTTTTTATGGGTTTTTCGCTGCTCCCCTTCTTTCATTTTTGTCACCAGGGGGTTAAAATACAATATTTTAGCTCAAATCAAAGAATTTAACCAAATTTTCATCAATTTTATTGAAATGAAAACCTATTAACCTATATCCTACTCTAATCACCTCGAAAAATTAACCCAAATTAGACTGTTGGGCTAAAGCATTACTCTAACCTAGGACATTTGACCAAGTTTAAACTGTTTGATCAAATTTATTCACTAACCTATCTATCTTGGCTAAGATTAAACTGTTTAGCCAAGTTTATTCACTAACCTATCTGCATAAATTCAAAGGACTTGACCATGGTTAGATAGTATGAATCAAGCCATTCTTATTGCAAGGGGTTTTATCATTTTCCTTTTCATACCCTCTTTTTTTTTTTTTCTATTTTTATTCTTTTCCCTTTTTCGTTCTTTTCGTTCTTTTCTTTTTCTTTCTGTTCTTTTTATTTTCTTTTTCTTTCTGTTTTTCTTTCTTTGTAAATCATTTGCAGAATGAAATATTATTTACAACAAAAATACAACTAGAGGGAAAATTTCTAGTCACCAGTTGATCCTATGAAACATAGGGTTATAACAGTGGCTCCACCTGGGGATGGTGCTCTCCTTGTGAGGTTCCAAGAACCTGCTACCCGATGTTTTGAAAAATATTTTCCAGTGCTTCTTTTGCAACTTGATTTGATTTATTTTGAAAATTTGGTGGCACTAGTCAGTGGCTTAGGGCCTTCTCTTCGGGCTTCAACCATCTGATCAACAACACCTACACATAACCTGAAAGTAAAAGAAAACGGTTTGTACTATGAGGTGAATGGTTGGAAATATTTATTCTTGTGGAACATAATGTTTAAGCATCCTGCCATTGATGGGTCCTCCTGGCAGATCTTCTCCTTCACCGTCCTTGAGAAAAAATGCATTATTTCCTCTAAATGCCTGAATGATGTATGCACCTTTCCACAAACTATCAAACTTTCCATGCTTACCCTTGTATTCTTTTCTGGAATCCCACTTCAGTACCAAATCACCCAACTCAAAATCATCCTCTTTAGTTCTCCTGTCATAAATCTTTTTGATACTCTCTTGGATTACATGGGTCTTGTTATACACTTCTTCTCTGGACTGCTATAATTGGATCATCTGATTTATTCTCCTTTGGGTATCAATGGGCTCTGCCTGTACTTCTTGCAACAGTTTCATAACAGGAACTCCCAAAGAGGTAGGGAAAACTGCATCAGTGCCATATACCAACTGATATGGGGACATACCAATTGATCTTTTTTTGGTCAGTCTGTCAGCCCATAGTGCATGAACCAACTTGTTATGCCAAGACTTCTTACTTTCCTGCAACATCTTTTTTATGATATTCACCAAAATTTTATTTGAGGACTTAGCTAACCCATTTCCCTCAGGGTAATAGGCAGTGGAGTGGACCAAAGTAATTTGGTACTTACTGCAAAATTTTATTAGCTTCTTTGATCCGAAAGCTGCTGCATTGTCAATTATGATCTTCCTAGGGCATCCAAAATGAGACAGAATATTAGTTTCCAATAATTTAATAATGACAGAGTCAGTGGCTTGCCTGCATGGTACAACTTCAATCCACTTTGTAAAGTAGTCTGTAGCTGTGAGGATCCACTTATTATGGCATGAAGAAGGTGGATGAATCTCACCAATGAAGTCCAAACCCCATTGTTGGAATGGAGCTTCAACTGAAATATGTTTCAAGGGTAGAGGCAAAAGTTTCCTTTTTCCTTCAAAGACTTGGCACTTGTGGCAGGAGGTTACCTTTTTATGAACATCTGTAAACAAGGTGGGCCAGTAAAAACCAACTATGAGTATCTTGTTATCAATAGTCTTCCAACTCAAATGCCCACCACAATCTCCTTCATGGAAATCCTGCAATACCTTGTTAGCTTCATCTTTTAAAAAGCAATTAAGTAGAATGCCTCCAACATCTTTCCAATAAAGGTTTCCATTCAAAATACAATATTTCAATGCCTTTAGTTTTAAGAATATAGCTTTAGTCTTAGTAAGACCAGGAGGAGCTTGTAAATTATGCAGGACAAAGGTGAGGTCTGCGTACCATGGAGAATTTAAGAATACCTCTTTTAGATGTGGAGTCACCTGCTCTCCCTGTTCATCAACTGCAACTAAGAAGTTTATATCTAAAGCATGAAAATTGTATTAAACCATAAATTTGGCCAAACCTTGATCCTTGATCAGTTTAGTTGGTTTGATTTCTATATCATATTCCAGAATCACAACAATCCACTTCCCTCTCCTACCATCAGGGTTATCTTGAGTCATGATATCCTTCACCACTGCATTTGGGACATAAGCGATAGTATGAGAATGGAGAATGTAAACTCTAAAATCTTCTATTGCTTTTACTAGGGAAAAATTCTGTTTCTCCATTGTATTGTAGTTCAGTGCAACATCTCTCAATGACTTGCTGAAAACGACTATGGGTTGTTCACGCCCTTCACTATTTTTATGCAATAGTACTACTGCAATGGTGTGTTCAGATGCAAAAGAGAATAAATAGAAGTCCTTAGTGTAATATGGACTGATCAATACAGGGGCTTGTGTAAGTGCATGTTTTACCTTCTCAAAGGACTGTTTAGATTCTATGTTCCATTTTATTTTGGTATCTTTTTTCAGCATATTTGTAATGTTCCTGAAGAGTTCTGCCAAATTGGGTATGGATCTTCTCAGAAAATTTATTTTACCAATGAATGATTGCAATTCTTTAATTGTCCTAGGGTGATCTAATTTTTGGATGGCTTCTATTCTGCTGAGGTCTATATTAATTCCATCTTTAGAGATTATATGCCCCAACAACTTGCCTTCTTCTAAACCAAAAAGAGTTTTCTTTGGATTCAATAAAATCCCAAACTTTATGCACTTCTCAAACACTCATCTGAGATGTTGTAAATGTTCCTCATCTGATTTGGAGAAGACAGTAAAATCATCCAAATATATCACTATAAACTTACCGAGCCCATCCACAAAGGCAATGTCCATTTCTCTTTGGAAGGTGGCGCTAGTGTTCATCAAACCAAAGGGCATTTTCACATACATGAAAGTTCCCCAGGGTGTGGTGAAAAATGTTTTTTCCTGGTCGTCTGGGTGGACAAGGACTTGTTTATAGCCCAAAAATCCATCTAGTAAAGATATCCGACCGGTCCCAACTACCTTTTGTAATATGTGATCCATTTTAGGCAGGGGATAGTTGTCTTTGAGGGAAACCTTGTTGAGGTTTATGAAATCGATGCAAAGACTGATTTCACCAGACTTCTTTCTAGTAGGGACCAGATTGGAAACCCATTTTGAAAATATTAAGGGGACTATTATTTTGGCATCATACATCTTTTTAATCTCTTTTTCTATCAGGGGTAGTAACTTTGGATTGATTCTCTTAAGTTTCTGCTTGAACAATTTATGTTCTTCTTTAATTGGGATCTTGTGCTGTATGATACTTGTGCCATCAAATTTTAAATTCTCATAGCCCCAAGTAAAGACATCTACATATTCCTTAAACAATTCAATATACTTGTGTTTTTACTCAGGGGGTAAAGATTTAGACAATTTTATCATTTTGGGTTTTTCCTTTGTTCCTATGTTACATTCTTCGACCTCTTTACCACTAGGTTCAATCTTTGGTTTCTTTGCTACATAGTTGAAATCAAACAATTCTTCTAAAGGAACCAGACCTCTAAGTAAAACATTATTCTTCAATTGCAAAACATCAAAATCTTCATCATTTTCATTTATTTCATCTGAATCTACTTTATTTACACTATCTTTTTCTAAGTTTGATTTATTTACACTATCATCATCATTCACTATATCTATATTTGTACACTCAAAATCATTTTTAGACTGCAGGAAATCTTCAATTTGTTCATCGTTGCCAAATACTTGTCAGTACCTGATGTTGTCTGGAACGGTTCGTCTGCATTTCACCTCTACTGTGTATTGGTGATTTGGATGGAAAGGTATCTTGCATGTGGATTCTGAAGTAGCCAATCCATCTACAAGTATGTTCTGGCCTCTGGGGATTACCTGTAAGTCAATTTCAGTAAAACATTCTAGAAAATCTAAAACAACATTTCTATAAGCTCCGAGCCTAGGATGTTTAGAAACATACTCACCTTTGATTTGTTTAATGACAAGTTCAGAGTCACCTCTTACCATAATCTTTTTGGCACCAACCTTCTTCAATAATTTTAGACCGAGTATCAAGGCTTCATACTCAACTATTTTATTGGTGCACTGGAAATTCAGTTTGTAAGAGTGGCTTCCTAAATACCTTGCTTTATGATTATGCAACTACACTCCAGCTCCAACTCCTTTGCTAACAGCGCCATCAAAATCCATACTCCAGAAATCTTCTGTTGGTTCATCACTTTCTACTGTCACTGTTTTACTTTCCTCAGTGATCACTTGATTTTACTTCATGCTAGATGCATCATCTTATAACTGTGCAATTTGATGATCAAAGTCACCATCATTGTACAATATGAATGAATCTAGATCAAAGTGGACATAGTATAATGGGTAGTTGTGTGGTTTTTCCTGACTACTGACCATATACTTCATCAAAGTCTCTCTGTACAATCTTCTTTGTTGTCCAAACACATGTATGGTGGTGTAAGACATATCTAACTACAAAGTTCCCTTTAACTTAGCACCCCATGATCGAGATAAAAACATACCATATTTCAAGGGAATGTCTGCTACAACAATATCCATCACCATGCTTTTTGCTGGGATTTGAGCCAGGGTGATGCACAAGTCTTTAATCAGACCTATACATTTGACCTTGCTAGATTCAAAGGAATACAAGTCCTTGTAGGGTCTGGTGACATCAAGCCCCAACTTCTCCATCATGGCCTTGGGCATCATATTGTGAGAAGCACTGGAATCAAGCATAGTGTTGTGTAAGGTCTTTTCATGGATACTCAGACTGATGTAGAAAGGAGGGACATAACCATTATCAGTTTGTCCATGAACTTCAGGACCAAAGAGCAACTCAAGTTGGTCATAAATGACATTTACAGTATTTGTGCGTACTACTGGCTCAATGTTTAATGCTTTTGTGCCTATTTTTGGTTCAATGCTCAATGCCTTGATCACTTGTGATCTGTAAGCATTTTTTCTCATTAATTCTGACAGTGGAATAAGAATCTTCAATTTGGCTAATTCACCTTCCAAGATGAAAGTAATAGAAGTTCTGCTTTGGCTCTGCAATTCTGGTTTATCAGTCACAGTCCTTTCTGCAGAATTACTTGGCTGACTTGTTGATGCAACCTCGGTTCAAGCTGTTCCTTGTGAATTTTCAGGATTTCTTTTTGCAAAAGTTTTGGAATTATTCTTCTTAGGGACTTTCTTAGGAGAAACATCTAAGGTTTTCTTGGCCTCATTTGCTTTCTTTGTTTCAACAACCTTCTTTGTAGGATTGTCATTAATCTTCTTGCTTCTCTAGTTGTATTGTCTCTGGACCTCCATTATAACATTTTCAAAGGCCTGTTGTTTTGATTTTTCCTTTTCCTCATTTACCTTTGTCTGTGACAGGAGAAAAAGATCATGTTCTTCATGAGTAAGGAAAATGGAGTCATTGTCATTGACACCTATGAGGTTTATGTGAATATCATCCAACTCCTCAATTACCTCTTCCCCATCATGAATGTAATTTTCCTGAAGAGGTGGTCTAATCTACTGATCAGGCCCCCTTTGTTCCCTTTGGTCTCTGGGCTCTCTCTGTTTGATTTGGGGAGGGTTCCTTTTGAAATTTGGATTTCTGATTTGAGGAGCAGGCTAATTTTCCCTAGGTGGATTCCTGTCAACGATGGTTAGCCTCTCCATCATTCTCTCCATGGTTTTGACTATGGAATCTAGTTTAACATCTAAAGATGAAGTGGAAGGCTCTTCCTTTATTGTAACTCTTCTTTTTGTTCTTTGCCTAGCTCTTCTGGCTAATAAATTTGCTTCCACATTTACTGTTCTTTTCTGCATATCTTCTAAGGTGGCATAATTTCTTTCCCTTAGTTGGTATGACATATCAACATCAAATCCATCATGGAATTTGATTAAGGCCAAGCCTTGAGGAGGCTTGATATCAACATGAATTGTGTTTTTAAATATTGTTGAAACAAATGTAGTAATAATGTACTGTTTCCCCTTGATTCCTTTTGATATTTTCGTATTCTGATAAGATCTAGAGATGATTTTTCTTGACCTCCCATATGTCGAGAAAAATTCTGTGGAAAGCGGCAATATCTGCAATGCTCGCAGTCCATAGTGCTTTGAACCATTTTTTGACCTCTCCGGTTAAATTCTGTGCAAAAAGTCTCATCTGGACATCTACCTCATCGACTTCCTACAAATCAAAGTAATCATTCATCTTATCAACATGTTGTTGGGAATTAAGAGGTCCAGTACCATCAAACTGAGGAAGTCTGGTTTGATAGTCATGTGGAATAGCATGTAGGGGAGAAACTAAAACCAGGGGAGCATATATTGCTTCCATGACTGGTGGAGGAGGCTCGCTAACAACTTGTGTGATTGGAGGAGAAGTGACAAAAGAGGTAGAAGAGGTAGGACTGTAAGATGTAGAGTAAACTATTTGATGTTTGATGGAAGCTGCAACAATAGTCAGGGCATAAATTTCTACTGGCTGTTGAAAGTGGGCTTTGTACAAAGCTTGATCAAGATTTTATACTAGATCTTCTAACTTGTCGAACTCTTGAAGAAACCGTTGATCAAAATCTTCTATGGGAGAAAGTATTTCATGGGTCCTGGGTTGTAGGATGGTTTGATCTAGGACTATTTCATTCACAAAGATGTTAGATTTGGTTATGAAAATCCTTTTCTCAAAGGGTAAGTCAAACTCAAGATACTGGATAGTGACGAGCTTCTCTGGGAGAGAAGTGGACCTATGAAGAGGACTATGACTCCCATAACCTTCTATAGTGTTTCTCTTTCTGAGTAAATTTTCTGGGTCGTCTACTATTGTTGCAGGTTCTGGATTAGGGTGAGATTTAGTGTGGATTCTTTTAGGAGCTAGAACTTTAATTTTTAAGAAATCTAAACTAATATATACAAACTTCAACAACCTCTGAGCATTTATCTCTTTGTAAGTTAGACTTTATGATTTGTTCAGAAATAAAGTTTTCTTTATCTAGGGAAAATAAATCGTAGAATGGAAAGTTTGTTCAATTCCCCAGTGGAGTTGCCACTATGTTAACGCCATGTAAATTCCAAGAGGTTGTCAGGGGAAGAAGAAATTTAACAGAGGTAACTTGCCCAACCACTTCGAAACTGGGATCTATCCCTACCAGTTTCAGAGAGGAATCTCTCTGTATGATTTAGATATGTTTGAGTTTTAGATATTAGGCTAGTTAAAATAATATGATTGTGTTGCTTTGTTTTATAAAGATGGCTGATATTATTTTACACATCCATTGGGCTATGGGGTCCGTGTTAAGGATTGAGATCAGATACAGATTTTATTAGGTTTCTTCATAGGGCAGGACAATGAAAATGTTGGATCTTTTAGAATTAAAGTGATGGAAAGAGAGAAGCAGGTGAGATAGTCAATCACAATAAAGAAGCATTTAAGAATTTCTTTATCACAATATCAAAAGAATAACATTCAGATCTTTAAAAGCCCGAAACAGAGTATTCGAGATAAATTCTGCACTTAAACTTCTTTTAAATGATCAGAGACAGAAAACAGAATGATAACGAAGTAAGATAAACATTTAACAAAGAAAAGTAAACATCACCAACATCAACATGCAAGAATCCTGTGAATCTTCCTTTTTATCACTGGTAGATCTCTTCAAAAGATTACAGATACAACTCACTTGGGCGTAAATATCAACCCTCTATACTTCGAAGTATGAAGTATTTATAGAAAAACTACAACTGATCCTGTCATTAATGATCAGGATATGGTGGAGATAAAATCTAACTATCTAGATTACATATTGCAAAAAAGTAGGAAAGCTAAAGATTCTCTCGAATCCTTGGTTTTTATTTTGAGGAAGGTGGTTGGTGATTCATCGTTGACTTGACTATGACTGTTCCATATGCTGACTTAGATGTACACCTCATCACTACTCGATTAGAGCACACATGTCATCCCATCTCTTTTGATTATTTATGGTAACTTTGAGTAACCTTCGATATAATTCATCCATCTCTGTGTACTTGGTGAAGGTGGGCTTGGTGATGAAGATGTACTTGATCTCGTGTTGGATGCTCAGGTCCAACTGCAAAGTCTCCAAGAATGCTTTGCCAGTAATGTTGCCCTGAATCCCTGCATACTTAGAGCCATCTTTTGCCAATGTGAGGATATTTTGTTTGTATTCTGAGAGGGTAATCAACTTGTCATTGATCGCGAATAAACCTGGGAGCCCCTTCTTATGTAGTGAATCTATTTTGCTGAAAAACCTATGTACTCCAATTTCCATTGCTTGGACTCTTTCTTCAAGTTGCAACATTAATCCTCTCTTGGTCAAAACTTTCTTGACCTCAAGGATAGTTTCTGTCCTATCCTCAATTTCCAAGGCCTCTATCTCTTCTCTTGTTTTATAATTCAAGAATCTCATGATCTCATTTGCCTCTGTAGGCTTGTCTCCCAATTCTCCTCTTATCTTATCGATGGCTTGTCTGCTTCTCTGCACCAGTTCATGCTCCTCAAACATAATCTGTATGAGTGGCAAAATCTCTGTCATGGATTTGCAGATGTCCATACACATATTTTCCTTGGCCTCTGAAAGTGTTTTGGCAATGATTGTTTCTTTCTGTAGCTTATGCAGTTCTTGCTTGAGTCTTTGTGTTGTGTGTACCTCTATATTGTAACTGGATTGAAATGTGGACTTCAACTTTTGGATATTATTGATCTCTTCCTGTAGTCTTTTTATTTCCTGTACCTGCAGAGACATGTCTTACATGGACTTTGCTAACTTTTCTGATGCATCTAGAGTTGTTACTAAGGTTGCTGCTAGAATTTCCACTCTGGTGGCTGCTGCTGCTTTTATTGTACTAATACCTGTGATGGGAACTGCATCTAGTGGAATGAATGTCATTGGTGCAATATACTCCTTCTCCTTGATTTATTTCTTAGGCTCGACCTCCATATCCTTGATCTGTGCATTTTTCTCCATGATTAATTTTAGCATTTCCTCCTTGTGGTCTTCAGGCTCAGCGATTTCTTTTGCTTGTGGATCTTATGTGGCATGCATCTTCAGTTGTTTCCTTAAAGGTTCTATGTCAACATTCTTTTTCTTGAGGATTTCTTCTGATGCTTTGGCGTTGGATGGATCATATCCAATTTTCAATACCACTTCTTCTAGGGACTTGATCTTGTTGTCCTTAGCCAGGGAGGATATCTTTTCTATCTTGAGTTGAGATTGAACATTGTTTAAGGAGACCTGCAACTTTGCAGTAGTCATGGAGGTATTGGCTAGGGTGGAGAAAATCATTTATCCAGTGTGTCTGTGCATATCCATTTGATCGACTGGATGCACCTCTTTGACATCAAACTCAAATGTTGACCTTTTATAATCAGAAATCACTTTGGGGTGAGGCACTTGTGCCTGCAGGAATTCCATGTGCATCCTCCCTTTCTATGTGTCAAAGGAAGAGAACAACCTATGTTGTGCTGTAGATGTATGTTTCCATAATTGAACATAGGTACTGTTGGTCAACATTTCATTTTTCTTTTTGATCAAATCATACTTCTCCAAGATGTTGAGTCCTGCAGGTTCCTGTGAGGATTTGGTTGTCAAAGTGGTATCTGTTTGTTTCCTAGATGAGGAAGTGAACATCATCTGTTGGCTTCCAGAGAAAAGTGGTGAATGTTGTCCCTCCATCACTATGGTGGACTAAATTTCTTCTCCTCCAGACCTTTCAGGTGTATGACTGGTCTTGGGTCTTTTCCTATAAACTTGGAAGTCCTCTGTTGAGACTTCAGTGACTGAGGGAGATACTTCTTTCCTGGGCCTCTTCTCTACTGGTACCTAAGGAGTTACAGTTTGTGAAATGATGGTGGGAGAAGGATGTTGTTCAATGTCAGTCAGAGTGTTTTCCTCCCATTTTGTCTGGTTCATGTATCTTTCTATCTCTGGTTTAGGCACACGAGCATAGGGGGAAATTTTGTTTTTCAATCTGGTTTCTACAATAATTCCACATGGATCATAGTGCCAAGGAAAACTGAGATTGAAATTCATTTCTTTTAACAACTTGTTGGCTTCTTCCCCTGCAACTCTGTTGTTGCAGATAAAAGAACCAATCTGGCCTCTGATCCTGAGTTTTTTTTCTTTTTCTTGAAAGCCACAAAATGAATGTCGTCTGAATTAATCATTTGTTTAATATATTACAAAGAGAATATTCTGATAGGAAAGTATTTAGGCAGCTTCTAAGGGGCCAATTCACATCCAAAAACTCCGATCTATGTGTGATCCTGGTAGAGGTACCGGTCACCTATTTTAGCAAGGTCTGACAGATGTAGAATCCTTTGAATTTCTTCATTTATCCTGGGTTATGTTTGTCCACTTAGCATGCTTACCACTGGGTGGTAAAACTGGTTGATGAATTTCTTGAAATTGAACTCATATGAGTTCTTTCTCAATAATGGTGTCCAAGATGTGACAGATTATGGATTACCATCTTGGTCTAATTTCTGCAGGGAGAAGGAGAACTTCTGTGCTTGGAAAAATATGAACATGTATGCCAATATCGAGGAATACCTGAGCATGCACTCTGTAGAAAACTTGAAGAGATGCTCATGAATGTTATCGGTCAGGAACTGGCTAAAATTGAATTGTGTAGTAGCCTTCTCTTCGGTGGAAAATACGGATAGAAAACCCAGGATGGGTTCGTCTACCCACTCATCTGAATAATATCCTAGTAGAAAACACAAGGAAGAAATAATCTGGTTACCTTTCATTGAGAATATGGAGGAATGGTAGGGGGTATTCTTTTTGGGTAACTAGGAACTTTCAGGGAGGAAAAGCTCAAATATTTGAGCTCTCTGTGGGAAAGACAACTTCTGGTACATCTCAGTCATAAATTCGATGGAAAGAGGAGAAAGGGAGTCAACTCTAGGTATTTTCATTATCCGGTCTATTGTTTCTGGGGTATTGGTGAAAAGAGTTTCACTGGATGACGAAACAATGGCTCTTTGGCTAGGGAGATAGTGTGCCTGGCATTTTAGAGCGAACTCGGGGAAGTGATATATCTGAGGGAAAAGGTACAGTGGGAGATTGGACTCCCAGAGTCCAATCTCGTCGCTCTGGTCTAGAAAGGTATCTCTGAGCCATAAGTTCAATTCAAAGAAGTCGAATCTACACTTTGGCTCTGCAATCAAGTAGTCTTTATCGAACAAAGGTATTCAATCCAGGTCGAAAGGAGGAGGGAGGAAAGGATTCTCTTCGATCTTTGAAGCTTTGGATTTGGGTGCCATTGATCGGAATGAAACCTGTAAAACTAAAAAAGGATGTTAACTGTGTTTACCAGGCGTTAATGGTGATCGTTGAATGAAGGATATGGGGAAAGGTGGCTTCGGCTACGTCTGCATCATGAATAGTGCAAAAATGGTGAAAAATGAGATTAAGTGGATGAATGAGTGTTCGTTAGGGAGCAGATGGCGAGTCATCTGGTTAACTGATCCAGATTATTTTCGGCACGAAATGAGAGCGGAGATATAATAAAGAAATGCACAGAGATATCACGTATATCTAGTAAAATAACAGAAATATATTAGAGATGCAACCATAAACATAGAGATACATTTATACACGATTTCTATTAATGAAATAAATGTACAAAGACTATAAAAATACAGAGTGAAAGACTCGCTAGAATGGTGGCAGCTTATCTCTGAGAAGAGATGTGGCGGCTACTCGCATTCGCAAGAAGATGATTATTACAATGAGGCTCTAAGGGCCTTTTTAACATAAGTAAAATCCAAAAACCTAACCTTGAAAGATGAAAAGCCAAAAGGTTTGTGGGCCCCGATGGGGGTAGTTGATATGTCAACCTCCCAGGGGCACAACTTTTGCATACGATCTCCGTTTGGGGCGCTTGATAGCTCGTTGGAAAGATCTATCCGAGAAATACAATGCTCAAGACAAAATGGCATCATAGATGCTATTTTGCGAGAGAAACATACCCAAAAATACATCGTTTAGGGCCTCAAATGGCCTCGAAAGTTCAGGACTTGAAAAAACTGCTAAAAATAGTAAATTGCCAAAATTGCCAGAAAACTGTTTTGAGCCAGTCGGAAAAGGTGGGTGGCCACCGATATCCACCTAGATCAATCCTCCCTCCTTAGGAAGCAATGGTATCCATTGCATTGAGTTCCCGGGGGAGAGGGAAAAGTGTTTGCTGGATCTGCATCTGGGTGAGCTGCTTGTATTGCTAGAGACGTCGCGCTGCTTAGTTTGTGGAAGTCTGTCATGAACCTGTTGAAGTTGAGGTTGTTCAACAAGTCGAGCTACATGAGAAGAAGGTGTGCAGAAGGAATCTTTGTTCTTTGTTGCAACCTTGTCGACCTGCTTCTATTGGATAGAAGGTGCAGGGGGCGAGACTGTAGTGGTTGCAATGTCCTTCTGTTCCCCTTTTGAACAGATTGTGAAGAAGCTAAATTTTGTAGTATGAGATACTACCTTGTGACAATAGCAGTGGGGTCTGTGTCAATGATCTGTCCTTTACCTGTATTTTCAGAATCAGATTCTGAATCAGGGTTCGACTCCTTATCTTTGATCTCGACCACCAATGACTATTTTGAGCAACATTCATTGGTGTTGTGCCAGGGGCTTTTGTGGAAATCACACCATTTTCTGGTGTCCTTCTTTGTCTTCCTGTGACCCTTCTTTTCCTGTGTCTTGGACTGGTTTTCAGGAGACTATTTGTTAGGGCTATATTTGTCATACTTTGGTTGTTGCAGATTTGCAGACCCGAATTCCCGTTTGTTCTAGTGCTTAAATTTCTGCTCAATTTTAACAACATATCGATAAGCAACACCGAGTGATGAGATGTCCAGAAAATCCATTTCATTCTGGATGTATCTATGTAGAGCCCCACGATATTTCAGAACCAAATGTCACTCGGAGTCTTTGATACCCAACTTGGTGCGCAAGGTATGGAAGGCATTGGTGAAATCTGGAACTGCTTGGCCCCTCTCTTGCCGCAGTGTGGTTCATCTCATGTACTGGTCTTTCTAGTTGCCAACAGGGTAATACTGTTCCTTTACTGCATCCATAAAAAAATCCCAAGTGGGATCGACCCCATATATTCCAGACTCCTTTGTGGAACTTTGCTCCCAGTAAGTTTCCCACCAATGTTTGACATGAGGGAGAGATTTAAGGAGTGCGAAGGTGATCTTTTCTTTGTCGGAAAAATTATGAACAGAGAAATAACCTTCTAGCAGAGTTAACCATTTTTCTAGGGCTTCTGCATCTATTTGTCGTTCAAATACAGGAATATCAAAATTAACTTGTACCTTGAAAGGTGAGGTGCCTCCAAAGTGGCTTCTTGATGAAGATGCACCTGATGCTATAGGCAGGTGTTTAAGGATGTGGGCAAAATTCTCCATCATTTCATCTCTCTGTCACGTGAGAGCTTGCTCAAGCAACATATTGATAGGATCGTCTGCTCCGTCGATTTTATTTTCTTCCGCCATTGAGGGTTTCTTGGGTGTGCGAGAGTGATTGTCTTCAAGAGAGACAAGCTCGAGACCCACTTTGCTATACTCGGACCTCGTCGGGGACATGCACTGAAAAAAACAATCAAGAGCAGCCTGCTCTGATACCACTGATCCGGATTATTTTCGGCACGAAATGAGAGCGGAGATATAATAAAGAAATTCATAGAGATATCACGTATATCCAGTAATATAAAAGAAATATATTAGATATGCAACCGTAAACATAGAGATACAGTAATACACGATTTCTATTAACGAAAGAAATGTACAGAGACTGTAAAAATACAGAGTGAAAGACTCGCTAGAATGGTGGCAACTTATCTCTGAGAAGAGATGTGATGGCTACTCGCATTCGCAAGAAGATGATTATTACAATGAGGCTCTAAGGGCCTTTTTAACA
>ML818505.1:9968-31347 GCA_009831015.1 Picea engelmannii | reverse complement strand
CCCCCCCCCCCCCCAAATACCTACAATATATTGACATTATTTTTCACAATCAAAAAACGTCCTTTATGAATGTACGTGATAAGATATTGGTCAACAGGGTGAAGCCCCCATGAGGAACACTTGCAAAATAATTTGTTCTATTCACTCCTAATAATATACAACCAATATATAGGACCAGTCCCATCTTTATGTCCTATAAAAATTGGTATTTCCACTTGTTCTTATCTTAAACACTTGGGGTTTAGTCAAAAACTTGAACTTTAAACTTCATTATCTTTAGAATAATTATCCCAAATTGTAAAAATACTTTTAACTGTATATTCTACTATTATCCCCTTTTAAACAGATTTTGAATCGTCTAAATCAGGCATTACAAACAAAATTTAAGTAATTTTAAGTTAGCATACCATTTTAAGCCCTAACTTGGGGTCTTTCATGTAGACCGGCCTTGTGATTGATGTATCTCTAAAATCATTGTGGTTTTGATTTTGAAATCTAGACCTATAATATCCCAGTATGTATTCTCTATAATGTTAGGGGTCTCCCAAATCTCTGTTGTACCAAAAACGTTATGATGACTTTCCCAAAACTTCATTATTTTGGCACCTTTCAAAACATGAAATTTGTATGGAATTCCATGCTGCCAAATTTTTAAATCTCAAACGCTTAAATTGGGAAATTAAATACTAGGATCTATCTTCTTTCCAATGCCATAGGTGGCACTCCATTTGGAACTCACAATATTTATATATATGATTGTTTTAATTGTTAGAATATGTTTTAATGGTGTCTATTGGCTTGATGTAATTTTGTACTTGGTTTCATAATGATGATCATTATAATATAATTTGTGGGGCACTTGTACTTGTAACATGGCCTCACTAGACTTTTGTAATATTGCACACGTGCACATGGAAATAGTTTTGGGAGGTATTTGGTGGTGTCTCTCAAGTAATGATGACCTACACTAATACGCCATTCTTTTCCACTACTTCTCCCTTATCTCTTGATGATCTTATCATCAACCTTTATGGATTGGTTGATCTCCACCCTTGATTATGACTTATGATTAATGGTATAGGTTTCTCTTGGTTACTGTAAATTGAGTCAATTGGTCTTGAATCTGAAAGGATGGAGGGTGGCTTATGGTATTGATCATTAGCCTAGACCCTACGGATCCTTAGGCTAGAAAATACATATGCTAAACAGTTTTATGGATCACATTTGAACTCCATACATCTATTTGCTCTAGAAATTGTAAATGGAAGAGTTATATGAAGAATAGAAGGCCTTGTTTCTGTGGATGTTTCCCCACCTTGGGGGTTTACCACATAAATTTATTGTCTCCCCTCTCTTATTTGATATATATACTTGTATTTGTTTGATGCTTTCCATAGGATCTTAGATATAATATATCTTAGTAATATGTTTCTATATATTTTTCCTAGTCTTTCATGGTATCAAAGATATACGTCTAACTCCTTGGATGAACTACTTTGTTTGTTGAAATATCGGATAGGAGATCTACTATTTCCTTCCATGATCATTCAATAATAGTGATTGAAGTTTATTTTATTTGCATCAATTTACAAGTAGATGTAGGTTATCTTTTAGATTTGACAATCTAAATTTTCAAATCTAATTTTCTTAACCCAATTTTTTCATAGATCTACAAATCCAGATCTGAATCACATGTTTTTTTTGTAAATTATAAAATATTTTTTCCATGTCTAACATTACCATTACATATGGATCATGCTAATTAGTCCAAATGAGCATTCATTTCACTAAATTTGGTCTCCATTTGGGCTAGATCTAACATTGAAGATTCATAGGTGCACTTCAGATCTATACAATTTGGTGCATTTTTTGGTTGATCTAACTATACATATGTCCTCGGAGTGGTCTAATTAGTCAATATAAACCATTTTTTTACCACATTTTGCCTTCACTTGCCCAAAATATTGAGGATTTGTTCTAGCATATGTGAGTTGTCCATTCAATGTAGTATGTTTTAAATTAGTTGTTCAAGAATATACCAAATGAATTTAATATCAAATAATATGGATTTGACTATTTGGTTCTAAAAATATGTTACATATTTAGTTTTTATGAGGTATTCAATTCAAAAATCGTTGCCCCTCAACCTTGACTAACATTTTATTGAATAGCTTCATCATTTGGAGGTCCTAGCATATCATTGTCATGTAGACTCATCCACCCAACCAACATGTGCCACATCAATAGGTGCATTCAAATAGATTCTACACTAGATGTCCCTACTAAGTGAGGACCTCACCGATAGCATATTTGAAGGCATCCATCTCAATTTCAAATGGTTTTTGCAGGTTTGGTAGTGTGAGGACTGGTGCGGAGTAGAGGTGGTATTGTTTCAGATCCTGGAATGTTTTCTATTGTGACTCAGAAAAAGGAAACTTGGATTTAGCTCCACCCTTAGTCACTTGAATTGAGGGTCGGACAATATGAGATAACCCCAACATGAACCTACGGTAGAATTTAGCAAGGCCCAATAATCTACAAAGCTCTGTTAAATTTTTTGGGGCTAACCAATTGCGAATGGCTTGGATCTTGGTTGGGTCCACATGCAACCCATGTTCATTCATGTTGTATCCTAAGTATTGAATTATTTACATACCGAATGAACATTTCTCTATATCGGCATATAACTTGTCATAGAACATGAATGCATTGGAGTATTAGCCAATCCAAAAGTCGTGACCAACCACTCAAAAATGCCTTCTTTAGATTTGAAGGTTGTCTTCCATACATCAGTTTGTTCTATCAAAACTTGGTGGTAATTGGACGTTAGATCAATATTACTAAATAACTTGGAATTGTTAAGTTGATCAAGAAGATTTTCAATCTGGGGGATCGGGTATCGATTCTTGACAGTGATTTTGTTCAGTGCTCTATAATCAATATATATTTTTCATGTCCCATCCTTCTTCTGTACCAACACAATTGGGCTCCCACAAGGTGAGGAGATCAGTTCAATGTGGCCCTTTCGAATGATCTCATGAATTTGATTCTTTATTTCCTCATTCTCCATAAGGGAGCACTTGTATATTGGACCATTGGGTAAGGGAGCACTTGTATATTGGACCATTGGGTAAGGGAGCACCAGGTATCAAGTCAATGACATGTTTTACCTTACAATGTAGAGGCACCCATGTAGGTTAAGCGAAGATATCTCTATATTCCTATACAACCTTGTACACTTGATTTTGTTGTGCATAGAGACCGTATGTTGAATTTGTGGTGGTCACAATGACATTTCATTCACTTTCTGACCGAAATATAAAGAGGAAAAACTTTGCAGTCTGAGAATGCTAGCGGGAAAGACCCCCCTATTGCTACACCAGGGTTTATAATGTACGCAAATCAATGAACGTGTAAAAGTATCCTACTTTTCTAACTACCCCAAACATATCCCAGACTCATACATGAAATACAAAGTGAAAAGGATCAGGTAATTGTACCTTTTACTCCGCGTCCGGTGTCGATCCTCTCGCGCTTGATAGCTCCACTGACTGCAAACCTCCTCCCAAGGCTGGTCTGCATTCACAAATAGATAAAAAGGAAACTACAAACATGCATTTCATATATAAATCATAAGTTAGATGTTAGAATAAAACATAAATCAAATGAAAACATTTGACACATCATATTTCGGGACAGGAAAAGTATTTCTTTTATTGATATCACATTGATTACTTACAACAAGGTCGGTGACTGCTCCACGAACCTGGTCCAGGCTCCTCTTCACCAAGCTCCAAGTGCACCTCCACGTATCTTTCTCCTCTCAACCTTCTTCTTGGAAATGGAATGGGCTGATGATGGAGGAAAAAGAGAAAAATGGGGAATTATGATGCAATTTTCACAACAGGGCTGCAAATACTTGGGGCAAGGAGGGGATGTGAAATGGGCAGAGTTTCAATGTTCTTATGCTTCGCTTAGGAATGAGACCCAAAAACCTCCTTTTATAACACAAAAGGATGGTTATTTGGTTGGGTGACGGCCTATAGGCGGTGGATTAGTTGGGAAACTACCCAATATCCCGTAATCTCAACGAATTCCTTGCGACTTTTTAATTTTTACAACTTTTGCAAGTATACGTGGGTTGTAATGGTGCAGCTAACGTACATACGCAGGTTGTAGTGGTGCAGCAGGCATTTGTATGTGGGCAGTAATGGTGCAGGGCACGTACATATTCAAAAAATGAGTTTTTAAGAAGAGAAACTCAACGATGTCTAGTCAAAAATAGCAAGTAAGAGAACCAAATGCCAGGTATGCATGTATGGAGCAATTTAGGGTTATAACAGAGAGATTAACTTACATCATTATTTTTCTGAGATCAATGAAATTGTAGTAGTCAGAGATACCTCTGGTATCCTTTAGGGATAACCTGCCAAAGTAGCAATGACACTACAAGGCCAAGACTCATAAACAACATGATGTTTCTAGATTTAGTGTTTTCCTAAAGTAACATCAAAAAAATTGAGTGGGGAAACATCACACAGTACCTCATGTTTGAAGGGCTATCACTATTGGGTAACGTGAATGTCTCATCCCTGTCTCAAACAATCGATGATGTATGGTTGGGGTGTGGCATTTTTGGTAGCTTCAATCTCTTGATGACCTCGGTTGAGATCAAGTTATTTTGTTTCCCATTATCAATAGTTAAATGTAGTGGGGTCCCCTTCGCCCACATTTGTGAATGGAAGAGGAATTCCCCCTCCTCAAGATTATTTAACTCTTCTAGTTGGATATTTGTGGTTGTGATGGTAGCACTAGGTTCTACATTGATGATCCATTTTCCCTTATTGTTGTGAGAAATATTACCCTGTGGACAGGTTAATATCCCCTTTGGACCAATACCCCTTCTTTATTCCAAATAAAGAAGTGAACAAATGGTTGCTACTTTCCCTTTAAATCTAACCCAATCAATCAAGAAAGAGAGAAGAAGAATGTGGCGTACCTTATTTTGATGTTTGTCCTCGGTGCTCCAATCCTTGGGCTTGATCTCCAAGCTCCTCAACAAAAATGAAGTCCTGTAAAGACTAGCAAAGGAACTCTCCTGCCTACTCTATATGATTATATAAAGCAGATCTATCTACAATTATTGAAATGATAATAGACAAGCAAATGTAGAACACTTGAACTTGAAGGAAATATGCCAAGTTTATATTGATTTGAAATCCAATGGAAAGTACTTGCAAATCATGCTCGATGATGCAGAATCATCTGCAAGATCTCCTCATCCAGACCCTTGCATGAATCTCTTATGATCAGAATGATGATACTTCAACAATTTCCTCCCCCCTTCACCATGGAAATACCTTCAATATATAGTATTGAGAGGCTTAACCACCATCAGATAATGAGGGAAATGGTTGAGGATATGGCTCCTTAAGTTGGGATTTGATCCTAAGATATATCCATAGTATAGGAGTCGACTAAAACAACCTCATCCTTAGAGAGTTGGCCCTTAGGAAAAGGTGGAAGATTCCATATTTTCCTCTAACCAAAGTGGTGCCCCCTTAGAGTGAGAGATAAAGTGCCATTGGAACCCCCTAAGCAAGGCATGGGGAGCATTGGCGCCCCCTCAGGATGAGTAGGGGAGTGACACCCTTATAAAATTCCCAAAATGGTCAAATTTTCCAAGAAAAGGGTGTGGTTCCAAACCCCAAATGGTTGGTTTTCTCTGCCAAACTAACTTAGGAATTATGACAAATGTATATCATAGTGTCAACGGGTTGCGACACCTATAAAATTAAATGTGACACTTAACAAGGTGCATATGTCACTTTGTGACACTTAGGGTGCGACACTCAAGTGTGACATTTTAATGTGTAACAAATGCCCACTAAAGTGTGAGATCAAAAGAGAAACTAATGGCTAAAACACTTTACAAATTATTCAATGAAAGGGTATTGGATTAGGAGAACTTGGAAGAATACGCAAACAATAATTAATCAATATACATATATGTTCCATTCCCAAGGCAGGCATACCTATGCTCGGAATACGAGTTGACTCAAAGTATGGCTTCCGACCAATACACTGTGGAACCATGAGAATATTGACTAAGGATATGGCCACCAAATTTATAATGTGGATCCATACCTCCATGACATGCACTGATCGCAACCACGAAAAATACACATTCAATCTATGAGATGAAAAAACATAGCCACATATCAATACAATGTGGATCTATGTGACAGTATATATATCAGTATCAGTAAGATTGCCATCAAGGTGATTGTACTGAAATATTTTACATGCTCAAATGATCTCCATCGTAGCCTGGGAAAATAACATAACAAAGTGAGCACCTAACCTAAGGTCTTCATGTAGATCCCAAAAATGGTACGAATCTAGCCATGTGAATAGATGACTTGATTTCAAACATGGTAGAAACCACTTGATTATCGGTCATTGAGGTATACCGTTAACAAGTGCGAGGGAAACCACCAATGATGACAATTATTCCCAAGGTACCTTTAGTACATTCCAGCAAATGTGAATAAATGAGTTGAGGTTGAACATTCATGGAAACATCTCATCAAAGGTCAATGGTGTAAACCTATTTTCGAAAGTGAGGAGGACTGCCATTGAGGCATGTAGGTCCCAAGGTACTAGCTAGTTTCTAAGTATAATTCTGGGATAATGTGTTAAATTTGACAAGAATAGAGTCATCGAAGGAGGGACATGATGTATCCCTCATCATAAACATGAAAATGACACAAGAAAGTGATGTGAGATGGTGGATAAAATGAGTATGGACTGACATAGGATATGGAAACTGGTAATACTACAGATGGATGGTTTGAAGTGAAACTTCCCATGAATATTGTGAGGCACGACAAATGAATTGGTATCATTGACTCGACCAGTACCAAGAACATAATGTGACAAAAATAAGAGCACTCTTCAAATGGAAGAAAAAAGCATAACGACACATGGAATTGGTATGACTCAGAGACAAGAATATTACCCAACTATAAGACAATATGCAAATAGGTGCCAGGTTTAAGGGAGACAATAGCTACCATAATGGATTCCAAAAGACTTGACCCACTTCGTTCAATTTTTCCCCCATCGTGATTGATGAGTACCTCTTTTTTTTTTAATGAGCTGGAGGAGGGTAACATATGCTCGATATAGCTCATCTTCGATGAGTTCCTTGACATATGTTTAACAAACCTGAAGAAGGAGGGGTTTGGTCTCGTACGGGCCCTAAAGATTGGAATCACATAGGTCCCTCAATGCACTATTTTATGAGCCCAAAGAAGGCAAACTCGATGGTTTTTCATGTTTATAGAGTCTGAAAGGAACTTTAATATGACTCCATGGATGATTTTTTCGCAAATTTAGTCTCCCAAGCCTAAAAAAATTGTAAAACGATACAATGGAGAACTCTTCTATTCATGCTTGACCAAAGTATTCGTTTTTCATAATTAGTCTTGCGAGGCCAAAAAAGAGATAAATTACCACTCAAAAGACGCCCTTTCAAACCTTTTAACGAGTGTGAAAGGAAACAAGCTTACTCAAAAATATTTTCATGATTAGGGAGTCTGAAAAGAGATTAAAGGGGACTCCAAAGAGTTCATTTTTCATATATCTTTTACGAGTCCAAAAAAGAGATAAAAGTATACTCGGTAACCTATTCTCATGTATTAAAAAGCACGAGAAAGAACAAAGACTAAGCTCGTTCTAGAAAAGACTACTATGTTATGATTAGAACGACCCCTGAGGGAGGATCACTCCTAGCAGCGTGTCTCTCTATAGGTATGTTGCCCCCATCTTGTTTGATAAAATCTAGTGTCTTTTATCTAGCACGATGTCCAGAGATTGGAGACCTACACCCCAAGAATCATTTTCTCCATCGACTCTTCTTCTTTCCTCATTTAGGCATCTTGCTACTAATAGGAATGTTTTCACTAGACAGAGGAAAATAAGGTTCAAGTATTTGATACAAAGGAAGACTCGATTCGAATGGAGGGGGGTATGTTCCATTTTTTAACGATCTTGACAAAGACAATGAACTATGCTCTTAAGCGTCTATTTCATTTTTTAATGAGCTTGACACAGGAAAATAACTATGCTCGTAAAGACAAGGTACTACCAAAGGATCAAGTGATTCTAGGGATTGTTTCACTTGAATCAAAATCATATTTAACATAGCAACCAATGGAGTGGCAGGAGAAGGTAAAGGGAAAACCCCCATGAGCGAGGAATCCTTAAGGAGACCTACTCCTACACTCTCATACTCAAAACTAGATTGTCTTAGAAAAGGGACATTTTTTGCTATAGAATTATGGAGATCTGGAGTGCAATAGTCAAGTTGATCAACAATGACAATTTTTCCTTGATGGGGAAATCGTAAAATACTAAACATTAAATATGTGACGATAGTCATTGTAAATAACCAACTAAGACTAAAACACAAATTTTAATCTAGAGGAACGTCATCCACTTCAATATCAACCAAAATGGTTTTACCCTTCAATGTCACAGCGAAAGATTGCAAGATTCTGTGAGGTTGGAAACCACATCCATCAAACGCTTTCAGGGTGGTAGGAGATTGGCCAAGTTTAGGAGAACCAAGGGTTTTCCAGTAAGGAAAATACATGACACATGTGGAGGCTCCCTCATCCAAAACGGTGCGATGGATGTTCTTTCCACCAACCAAAATTTGAATTTGGAATTCTAAGGGGTGGGAGAGCCTCTCCTTAAAATAATCTAGATTAAACATAATCTAGTTTGACTCTTCTAGATCCATATCTCAAATGGTTGACATCAAGGTTCTACTTGGATAGTTCTATAGAAATTCGAGGGTTAAAATAGCACAAGGTGATTGCGCTAAATCTTCAGCAATATTGTAGTTTTGGGCGACATAAAACTTGGATTAAATTTCACTTTCTGAATTGTGCTCTTAGCCAGGTGCAACGTTGCATCAGAAATTGGATTCTTAATATGACGAGGAGAGGAATATGGAGGAGTGTATGTGGAGGGATAATCGATACCCTTTCCATTAGCTTTATCACCTGGAGGAGTGTCATGAGTCTTTGCTCGAGTCCTTAAATTAACTGCCTTAAACATGTACACCTCAGAGGTGCTCGAGGAAGCATCCCCATGGCGGGAATGACATGTGTTGCCCCCTTGCAGAGGGGTGGGATTTTGGGAAACTATATGTTGTTGTTGAACTGGTTGGGAGGTACCCTTCAAAAATTTAGCGACTACATCACGATGAGGGAAATCTTTCGTGTAGTGGTTTTCCTCACAAATCGTACAAGGAAACTTAGCCTTCCTACTCAGTTGAGTATCAATAGTCTTAGTAGTATCCTGTTGGTTAGAAGATTTCCTAGATTTACCCTTGTTTTTCTTCTTACCTTCCGTTTGTTGAGATGAAGTGGATTAGACCAAATTCCCCTCGGAGGTTTGAGTAGGAGCAAAAGTAGTTATGGTATTTAAAACAGAACCTAGTTCTGAAGCAGGTATTTTCAAATCATTCGATGGGCAAGGAGCATTAGGGATCAGATCGTAAATTGTGTCAGAATGGGAATATACCAAGTCCAAATATTGAGCATGACTAATATCCTACTCCTCAGTAATAACACTTCCCATAGAAACATCTTTGGTGATGGGAGGCAAGAGAAACTTTGTAAACCAATCTGCAAGGAGTTGGTCCAGAATTGGAGCGTTAATCAACCATCTCTTACATCTCTACTCATGAATGTGATCAGATATGTGGGTGGAAGAGGATTGTTGGAGTGAGGTCAAAATATTTGTACTGGTCTCATACCATATAGGCAACTGGAAATGCATTAGAAAATCCATGGCAAGAGAATTAAAGTCGACAAAGTAGTTACGTGATAGCTCAATATACCATTTCGTTGTTGCACCTGTAAGTGTTCTTTGAAAAAGTCTCATACGAAGGGAATCGTTCATCAAAGAGTTGGAAGAACACCGTAAATGGAAAATCATAACATGATTTTTAAGATCTTCCCCAAGTTTTTGCTTGAGTTTTAGGATGTCGGATGATAATCTGGCAGGAATGGCGGGCCAAAATAGGGAATTCTAAATGGGATCATTTTTCAAACGCAACAGATCTAGCAGATCTAACGTAGCCAAGAATGGAAATTTTTGGTTAGCGTGTGGATACTAGTGATAACCATATGGCATGGGAATGTCAGTCGGAACATATCCAGGTTGCATCAAGAGGGAAAAACTAGATGATCCTCCCATGTAGGATGGTTTCCTTGGATGTCCACCCATGTAAGGTGGTTTTCCTAATTGTTCACCCATGTATGGTCGTTTTCCTTGTTGTCCGCCCATGTACTATGACTGAACAGATGGACCTCCTACATATTGTGATTGACCTGATGGTCCCCCCATGTATTGTGATTGAAGGGACTGTTGCGCTAGAATCATGGGGTTTACAAATTGATAGGGAAAAGTTCCTTATTGAGGAAATCCCGTCGGATTAGGTTGACCTCATAAAGGGTTAGAAACTCCAAGAAATGGATCTCCAGTATACAGACCAGTGGTATTAGGGATAGAAGGACTTGTAAGAGTAGCTTTCCCCTGGGCTTGTTGATGTTGTAACCACATAGATTAACCCCAGTAAAATTTTTCCATACAACTGAAGGTTTTCCCCCCAGCTAAAGGTTGACCTCCAGTAGGCTCAAGGATATTCTGATGATGGGATGTCAAGCCGCCAATGAAGAAATGACAAGCAGTTATCCCGACCTCTATGTAACATCCCTTTTCGGTGCAAGTAACCCTCTCTTTCATGGGATCACCCTCCAAGGGTATTGAAAGTGTGATACAACGTCTACCCCAGGTGCCATGGGAATCCACCCATATCTACCTATATAGATATCTAATAAAGGCCACTAAGGTTACCAAATCGTAGTCAGCCTCCAGGCGGGTACAGTCGACAGTTTGGACCGAACTTATGGGTAGGATATCAAAGTCCAAAATTCTTCCAGAGGACTGAGGACAAGTAGACCAATAGACTCCAGAGGACCCTGAATGGATTCACAATTCATGAAGTACCGATACCAAATGAGTTACTATCACTTCAGGAAGATCTCCCAGTATACGTTCTTTCCGCTACGTTTGGTCAAGCTCTGGAGGGGTAATATTTGTTTCTCTTTCGCACGTGACCTCTTGTTTATCCTCTATGTGAGAGGGGGTTCTTGGATATGCTTATACGAAAGTTGGATTTTTTCACTCTTTAATGTTCTACAGTCTATTTAGTAGTCTTGGATAATTTACTCACTTTTCCTAGTCCAAAGACCCTAATCCTCTCCTAATGTTGGTGTGCTAAAACCAAAAAATGTTATAGTTTATCTTACTAGCACATGGTTTATTTTAATGGTTTTTTACTGAGTAGGTTCATGGATATGAAACTGATGATGTGAGAGAGACTCGACACCAATAGAACGCAAAAGAATGAGATGCAATTTGTTCTTTTCAATGAATTCTATGTATGGGAAGGGGAAGAGTTATATTCTTCTTAATACAAGAAAGTACTCAAAACGATGCAAATTTTCAATTTTTGGGAATAACACGATGCCAAACTACCAAGAAAATGTTTCTGAAATCCAAAATGCACATGCAAAACTAGCTCTTTTTCCAAACATGCACCAAAAACAAATTTCCTAAGAATGCAAAAATTTCTTTGTTCGATTATGTATGCAATGAGATATGCAAACTTTTTTGCTTCTTAACTTTAAAGTGAAATTAAAAAGATCAATGTTTGAATAAAATAAATATGAGGAAAAAAAAATTTTAAAAAGTGCACTCAAAAAGTGATGAGAAATGAAAGAAACAAAGTGTGAGATAACTTGTTCAATCAAGGACTCAAAGATATAAAACAGAAAGATGACAAACACTCTTGAAAATCTCAAAAAATGAGCAGCAAGAATTAGTTTTCAAGGCTAGGTTGCGATAAACAAGAGAGTCCTAGTCATTCATAAAGCAAGATCTTTCAATGAAGAAAAAACAGGCTCAATACCAAACAACCTTTGTAAACTATAGTTGATAAAAAGTCCTAAACAATCAAGCAATCTAAAATCTTTGCGAGACAAATATTAGAGAATTGAAAGGTAGGATGAACCAAGGGATCTTTTTAACTGAAGGGGACAATACAATTTCACAACTAGGAGAAATTTGCAAACTCAAAGAAGGAAATGAAATGAGAATAAATGTCAATTTATCAATCAAAACAAAGACAAAGACAAACTAGGAGACTTTGGGCTAAAAGCCTCTTAACAACAAACTGAGCAGAACCAAGAAAAAATCATAAATTCACCTAAACTAAGAGACTAGAACCTATTTTACCAAAGGAATAGAGCATTATAGTGATCCCTAGGAGGCTTAGGGGGAGTGCCAATCAGGCTAGTGGCGCCCTGGTATGAACTACAATGGAGTGTTGGTCCTGAAAAGGCTTAAAAATAGCTTCTAAAAGATAAAACTCAACAGAGACTTAGTCAATGACTCTGTAAACTCTTCAATCAAGAAGAAGGAAAGGGAAAAGACTCAGAATCAAGAATCAAACAAACAAGATATAATAACAAGCAAGGATTCAAAATGAAACAAAGGAAAGACTAGTCAAAGTCCTTCCCCAGTGTAGTCTCCTTTTTTTTTGTTGTGAGAAATCTTACCCTACGAAGAGGTTAAGCTCCCCTTTGGACCAAGACCTCTTCTTTGGTCCAAAGACAGAAGTGAACAAATGGTTTCTACTTTCCCTTTAAATATAACCCAATCAATCAATAAAGAGAGAATAAGAATGTGGCGTGCCTTATTGCAATGTTCGTCCTTGTTGCTCCAATCCTTGGGCTTTATCTCTAAGCTCCTCAACTCAAATGAAGTCTATTGTGTCCTCAACAAGACCTTAAAAATTTTCAATTTTTGAGTACCACTTTTCCTTTTAATTATTTTACACCTTCTTTTGGATTTACATAGGTTGCATATTTATCCTTTGTTGAATGTATGCATTTTTTTCGTTGTTTACTCTGCATTTAAAATCTCAAGAAAATACACAAAAACAAAATTGTCTCATGTTTTGCATTAGGAAAGAAAAAAACAAAGAAATAATTGAAAAAATGAGCAAATCACAACCTTTTACAAGAATTGTCGATGAACTCATCGAGGGATGGAGAAAAACAAGTCTAAAATAAGTGTCTATAATCGGGATCGAAGGAAAGTTGCATGCATTTTGAAGTGGAACAAATTTTGTCGATCGTCAATAAGCCATCGGTCATCGACAGAATGTGTTAGCATTTCAAGGAGTCAAAGGATTCCACCAATTGTCGATAGACCATCGGTGTTGGAAAAAATCCATGTAAGTCCAGCACAAAAGGTAAATCTCTCCTTATGTCGATAAATTATGAGAACCAAGAAATCAATCTTAGTCATCGATCAAGTATAAGGAAAAAACTTGACCGTTGATGTTTACCACCAAGTAGTGTTTGTTTCGATGACTAGGTTGACTATATCACCTTCTACACTTGCCACATCACACGCCATGTGTCTGGCCATGTAGACTACATGTACCATCACGACAACTTACACACCATCCTTTGAAACTTATCTTCCATGTCATCATGTAAGGTAATGAAGGTCGAAGTCGGATTTTTTCTACCAATAAGAGAAGAGTGTAAGGGCCAGAGCGAATCGTCGATGCCAATGCACACATCAACCATTGGAAATATTTAAACATAGAAAATCACTTAACATACACGTATTAATGGAATTGATACTATAGAGAGATCTAGACCATTTGTTTCCTTTTTGGGTCAATCAAAGTCACTCGTCCCTTTAAACATAGATCTATCCGTCGGACAGAGGTTATGTCTAAAAAATAACTTGTGCAGAGAATTACCACTAGGTTTGATTATGATTCCAGAAATTTTAATTCAAAGGATGAGTTTTCTTGATGTTTCATTCCCCTTGAAACCCGTGATGCACAAATAACTTGTTTAAGCATCCCTCACTAAATGGTCATTGGCGTCGACAAGATGTTTTCAAAGGTAAATGACACTTAACAAATACTCTCGATCTCCGATACTGCACACCGGTAAATTAAAAAATATGAAATCATCGATGAGCTCGGAACAACGGGCCTCTGCACTATCAACTCACAATACAGTAACTCCCAAGCATGGTGTGGATCCTGTTTTGATTTCTGAAGATTACAAATATCATGTTGTACACCCTCCAATTAAATACTAGACGTGACAAGGTAAGTTTGTGGGATCTAGAAATTTGAATCTATAATGTCATTTCTTTTCCAGTTTCGCATTTTGTTCAAGAAAATTTCCTTTCGATTCAGAGGAGGATAGAAAATCCACCCAGGAGCCTGTTCCCAGTGTCGGTTCGTGGAAATACTAGTAAGACCAAGTTATCTGCAAAGAAGGTAAATGTTAAATTTTATTGTGAATTTTATAGGTGTTATACATCGCCAAATTTTTTATTATTTTCTATAATAACTTGCGACTCATAGTGGAATTATTGTGCACTAAATATGCCTCCTCAAAGGTCAGTAACAAGGCACTCACTGAGGACACCCAAAGGGGAAGAGTTAGAAGTTGGTGAAGGATTGAGTCCAGCAGTATCAAGAGAGTTGGATTTTACACTGAAAGTAGAACCCATGATTTGAATATCGACCAAGAAGCAGTTCGTTCAACCACCAGCATTCGTAGATACAGAGGAAAGCATCACATATAAGGTACTCCTTTCACCTTGGGGTGATTTCTATAACATAATTCATCAAGAATATTTTCCAAACTTTATGCCTCACAGTGTCTGAGGGGTCAGGGAACTAGATGACCAAGTTTTTTCAAATATTAGACGGTCGTCCTTACACAGGGTGGCATGCCAAACTCTCGTTTTTCCTTGCATAGAGACCCTAGGATGGATAATTGACCATAAAAACATCGAGAAATGTGTAATCAATAATGTGGAAGGGGAATGAGTTGGTGTATTATTTTTGGTAGAGGTGCAAAAGTATTACAAGCTTAGAGGCCCAGAAGAAAGACTGAATACTGATTTTGTGGTTAATTTATATGAATGACATAACACCAGCCAATTATTATCCTCCTGGTGGAGGGAGGACAAGAAATTATTAAACAATACCACTAGTTGGTATATCACAACAAATCTTAGGTAACCATACATGTACGTAATGGCGTTGATCTACCAATTGTATGGATAAAAGGATTGTTCAAAATTTTTAGAATCCTATATGCCCCTGGAATATACGATTGTGATTTCTGGAATTAGTTTCAACTAGGGGGGCATTATTTCAAAGAAATTGAGCATCACTATTCAACAGGCTCAGAAAACCAAAGAAGTTTTGACACCATACTTTTTTATGGCATCTTTCTTGCTAGACGTAATTTGCACGAGAAATGTTTTCCCATGTATGAATCTAAGCCGGCATATCATTGAGTTACATGTACATGTGTATTTTAGCATCCTATGGGAAAACAATATAAGAAAATTTTATGCTATGATATGTGATTAGTTCATAACTAGGATAAATTTTATTATTTTTAGATAGAATTGTCCAAGACTTTCAATAGTAGTAAAGAAAATGATATCCAAAGAAGATCATTGGTATCTAGAAGAGAAGAGAACTTATATCAGGGTTTTTGGAGCTATTGGTGCTCCAAATATACTCCTCGCTTGTGTCCCAAACTGTTTGGTGTTGGGGGAAATATTCTACCAGACCATTTTACAAGGTTTCAATGACTCTCTGGTGGAGGACAATAAGAGGGATTTTACAATCTACAGTTTCCATATTGGATATTATATAGTCAAAGACACCATGCATGTCAAGTAATAAGGCTTGAGCCATTTGGAATATAGGTTTGCTATAGGTCAGTTTCGCAAACATGATCCCAAAGGGCTACTACCCCAGAACGCAGAGCAAGTGGTGTCACATTGGACTTACACCCATGACTATTATGAAGATGATCTCTTCACTGAAAATGCTTAAGACCAAGTTTAAGGTTATGTCGGTGCAAGAAAAATTTGCAACTATAGATCGTACAACAATGGTATTTATCAGAGAACGAGATGAAATTAGAGCAGTGGAAGAAACACACTGAGCAAGAAGAGGAACAATGCTCCTAGCCTAGGCATAAAGGGTTATGCAAATAATGAGACAAACCCCTCTTCTTCAAGCTTTAGAACCTCCAATAATTGTCCCGGTTGAGACAGAAACTCATGCAACCGAACCAAATACTATTGAAGCAGCTCCACCAAAGGGGATCATCGCTCGGGTCGACCCAAGTTCGCTACAAACCCAAGTGAAGAAACCTACAATAGCTATAAATCCACAAAGATCGTCAAGGACACCAGCCAAAAGAGGTATACCACCGGTACTTATCTATTTAATAACCATATATGATGATGATGAAGGTTCAAAAACATTTTACATAGCCCCAGTACCTATCACATATGAGGAAGAACTAGGAGAAATTTATGCCTCGACCTTAGAAGGACCATTATAGAATCCATGAAGAAGGGACATAGAAATTGAGAACACCCATGATAGTGTGGCTTTCCCACAATTGGAAACTCAACCTTTAGATGAGGCAAGGTCACCTTGTAATGATGGGGATACTGGTAATGAACAACCTAATGAAGAAAATACATTCGGAGGAGAAAAAGGTGACTCTGAAGAAGAACAAGAAGGGGGGTATGAACAATAAGAATGAAATGTCCCATCAATAGAAAATATAGTGACTATAGGCTTTCCATCCAATTCCTCACTTCAGACAATAACACCACCACCTAGAATTGACCAATAGAGAGCCTCATCACCAAAACTCACAGGGGAAATTCCCTCTGATGAAGTGTGAGAGACAACCAACAATACAGAATAGTCACCTATAACTTCTACACGAGAGTAGACATTAACAAAACAAGGTATCAGTTAAGTAACTACCATGGAAAAAGGGAAGGAACCTGTTACAAAACATTTCTATACATCTAGGATCTTGGGAAATACCTTATCTTGGAGATATCAACAAATTCATGAACATGTTGACAAGGTTGTTGATGTGAAAGCTATATCTTATGACAAGAAAAGGAAGGCAATAATAAAAATAAATTTCAAAAGAAGGAGGTTCACTTTAGACAGTACTTTATCTGTAACCATAGAAGAAACTTTATTTGATAAAAAAGATACCAAGGTGAGTGAGTTGCTTGAAGATGGGGTGGCTATAACTTATGCCACCCTGGATAGAGTGAAAGGGGATGAACGAGAAGCTACTGCCATGAGAAAGGAGTTAGAGAATCTTCGACATCAAGCGAAGTATTATCAGGACACCACTCAGGAAATAATACTTCTTAAAGGTTATTTCATGGAGGTGTACAGATGATTCAAATCATAAAGAGATATTTTCACAGCCCAGATAGTAGATTACCAGGAAGACACTCCTATAGGAATCGTGATGTACAAATACATTAGTTGATGGTATGAAAAGACATATCAAGCTTTGGAGAGGATTGAGTACATTAGAGAAGTGTAGGCAGGTTGAGACATAGAAGAACATGGTATTTGAGTACACACATATTATAGTATCACCATAATACACAAGGCAGTGCAACAATGGACGCAAATGGTACAAGAACCTCATCAGATAATGCAAGAAAGGTGGGAATAGTGTGTGAGGAGATGGGAGAAAATAAATAAGGAAATGAGAGCTATCCATCTACCAGAGTTCGGGCAACCTGAGGACTTCACAGACTTGTGGGACATAGTCAGGAAACACATTGAACTGGACCAGGCAACTGAAGAAGAAATTACATAGATTTCAACCCTTGTCCCTAGACAGGTGAAGAAGTTCATGAAGCCCCCTTATCAGAGCATCGACATTTTTTCAGTTGTTGAGTCCCAAGATGGATAAATACAAAAAACATGTGGTGGAGATGAAAAAGTTCCTTAGTGCACCAATGGACCAGCACAATTTTCCTTATGCCAACACATGCGAAGAACTCTTTTTCTAGTGGTCGGAATATAAGAGGAATAATCCACTACAATAGAACACCAAGATAACTAGAGATAACAGGAGAAAGACATGTGGATTAAGTCCAATTTGCTTTTGTTTATTTGATAAGACTCAACATAGTAGCTATTTTTAGATCATTTACTTTTATAAATAAAGACATCGACCATGTATAAGGGGTGATGGTTTTTGCATAGGATAAAGGATTTTATTTTGTAAGAGAACTATTTCTCAGACAAAGATTTTTTGAATTCAGAAGTTATGCATAGAACCAGAAGCATTTTCATCTAAAAGCGTGAATGTGATTGAACTTGTGGATTGATTCCATTTTCAACTCAATGTTTGTTGTTGTCTCGAGTAAGATCTGTTATGATTATTTCTTAAGTTATCTTTAAATTATTTACAGTGCTTTATTTCAAACTGTTGAAAATAAATCGATAATGTTTAACATGTGATTTGTGGTAAGGTGTGGTGAAATTATTTTCTAGCCTCTATTATATTGCATGCGTACTCTCTTCAAATTTTCTCTCAAATAATATCTAATGGTCTGGAAAAGTGATAGTATTATTTCTAATATGAACTTGACGTAATTGTTACTTACATACCCTGGCACAAAGGTTATCCCAAGGACCAGTATTCTCCCAAATAGATCAAATTTTTTTTCAATACAATATAAAACATGGTAAACCGAAAAAGGGAATTGATTCATTAGGAGGAAATATTTGAAAGGTACATAGATATATCATTGTTAAATCCCATCGAAACTTGTCGAATCATTGATCTTTAGAATTGTACCACCATTAAACGCTGAAGAGTCTAATTAGGCCTCATCGATGGGTACAACTCCTACTGTTGAGTCAAAGGGAATTCTGACCCCTCAATAGAATTGGCGCTAGAAGGAGGGCCTGACCGAATGCATGGCTAGCCGCAATAGTTCTCTAAACATAAACTTATATCAAATATCCTATAGATTCAAAATGACCCACATGCATGGCTAGTCCTATAAGGGATATCCCTAATATTGAAGGTACCCAACCACAAGTGAGTCACCACAAGTGGAATACGGTTCATACCATAACCCAAAAATACCTTATCCAACCCCCCAAGACAAATTCAATGAAATTAGTAGTATTACTAGGGCTTACGCTTGACAAATTGGATCATTACCATTAGCTTTGTTTCTTCCCCGTAGAAATAAAAATGTTAGACCAATGGTTGACACTCCAAACCACACCTTTGTTCATATGGTTAAATATCTAGTATATTTCACCACTACTGAAATTGACCGACCTCTCAGTTTCATTCCCGAAATTGCTCTTGTAACCCCACCCAAAAGAACTTACTTCAACGTAGAGGATTTTGACTCTGAAGCAGAAAGTTCCAATGTAGAAAACTTGGACATCGAGTCTAATAACATGGGAGACAATAAAGAGGAGGTCCCAGAAGTTATGACCAACTAGTAAATAACCATCCATGGTTGGCTAGGGATTCCCTAGCCTTACCTGGTAGGTTACATCGATTTCCTAAGCACCTAGAAAAACTTCTTCTAAAATTTGACCCTGAAACCTCCAGACTACTCGAAGATCATATCAAAAAATTCATATTAGCGATTAGGCTAATGAATGTCCAACATGGAGACGTAGTATGTTGATTGTTCCCCTACACATTTGAGAACTTGGCTTCAACGTGGTATTTCAATCTCCCAGTTGGTTCTATTAACAGTTGGATGAAGTTCCAGAAATATTTACTTGATAAATTTGTCGAAGAAACGACTATCAGGGACTTGATGGCCCAACTTATTTCTGCTTGTTATAACCTTATGTTTTATAGGATCAACTGGTGACTATAAATTTTCCCTCTACTTGTATTTTTGTTGTAAATAATATTTCATTCTACAAATGATTTACAAAATAAAGAAAAACAAAAACAAAAAGAAAAGAAAGAAAAGAAAAAGAACAGAAACAAAAAGAAAAGAAAGAAAAAGGAAAAAGAATAAAAATAGAAAAAAGAATAAAAGAGGGTATGAAAAGAAAAATGATAAAACCCCATGCAATAAGAATGGCTTGATTCATACTGTCTAACCATGGTGAAGTCCTTTGAATTTATGCAAATAAGTTACTGAATAAACTTGGCTAAACAGATTAATATTAACCAAGATAGATAGGTTAGTGAATAAATTTGATCAAACAATTTAAACTTGATCAAATGTCCTAGGTTAGAGTAATGCTTTAGCCCAATAGTCTAACCTGTGTTAATTTTTCTAGGTGATTAGAGTAGTATATAGGTTAGTAGGTTTTCATTTCAATAAAATTGATGAAAAGTTGGTTAAATTCTTTTATTTGAGCTAAAATATTGTATTTTAACCCCTTGGTGACAAAAATGAAAGAAGGGGAGCAGCGAAAAACCCATAAAAAAACTATATCCTAAGTTTTGGGTTGATATATTATGTTTGGCTCTTTGCGCTAAAGAGCACGCCAATCTCAGTGGTCCATCAACAGGCGCTTAGATCCATGGCTGACAAAAGATATCGGAACCCCGTGACCATTCTACCTTTAACAGTGGGGGGAGGGTCCAAGTTGGTAGCATTTCCCGAGCAGGCCACTTATAACTTGGAGAAATCTTGTTAACTCAAAACCCCCTCGACCTTTAATACTTACCGCCTACCCCCCCCCCTCCGAGTAAACTTCCAAACCACCTGCTCATACCACATCTGCACTCTGATGTCACATTCCACTACCTTCATCCATACATCATGCTCCATTACTCTGTCGACACATCACCCTCCACTCACCTATCGCCCGTCACATCCCATCCACCCGTTATCCACTCACTACCCTCCACGTCACATCCATATACCCGTTACCCACTCATTACACTCCACCTCACTCCCAATATGCCCATTGACCAATTAATGTGGCCGGCCATGATCGTTAATGATCCAGGTGGATATCAGTGGCCACCCACCTTTTCTGACTGGCTCAAAATAGTTTTCTGGCAATTTTGGCAATTTACTATTTTTAGCAGTTTTTTCGGGTCCTGAACTTCCGGGGCCATTTTGAGGCCCTAAACGATGTTTTTTTGGGTATGTTTCTCTCGCAAAATAGCATTTTGTCTCGAGCGTTGTAGTTCTCGGATAGATCTTTCCAACGAGCTATCAAGCACCCCAAACGGAGATCGTATGCAAAAGTTACGCCCCTGGGAGGTTGACGTATCAACTACCCCCATTGGGGCCCACAAAACTTTTGGCTTTTCATCTTCCAGGGTTAGGGTTTTGGATTTTACTTATGTTAAAAAGGCCCTTAGAGCCTCATTGTAATAATCAT
>ML818504.1:100234-117658 GCA_009831015.1 Picea engelmannii | reverse complement strand
CAAAGCTGGCTGAGAAGAAGAAGATGGGTCCTCCAGGACCATGCTCAGGTCGCTCCTGCTCTCGGTACTCCATGTCTAGGACCATGTGGGCCTCGAGACATGATCTCCTAGTTATCCCTAGATATCGGGGATAACAGGCCTCTTATGGCCTGAGAGAGATTTTGTTGTCCCAAATATAATGGTGGAAATGGCATTAGGAAACTTTGTTCCCTTAACAAAGCTTTACGTAGGAAAATGATGTTAAGGTGGTTTCATGAAAAAACAACCTTACAAGCACACAAACTTAGAAAGAAAAATACGCCAGCAATGCAAACTCGGAAGAGTTATCCAAAACTTAATCGTTTCCCCTCAAGTTCTTTCATCTGGAATACTACCAAGGAAGGCATCAGAGTAGTACAAAATCAATTCATCTAGTAAATTCAATAGGGGAAGCATGCTTTTTTTGAGAGGATGCCTGGGAACAGTTCAAACCTCTTCAAAATCAAGAGTTGGGAGAAGCTAAATCTGTGTTTGAAAGGGCATAATAGACCCATGTTAGATATTACCCCCCCAGGCCTAGGAGTAACTATAAGAGATCATGTCTTGTGGCCCGCAATGGAAACAATGATCCTGACCATGATGATGATCAGCATGTCCACAGATGGTAGCCCAACAACCCCCCCCATTTACCTTTACAGCTACAAGCCAACCAAGGCTCATCACATCCAAGCAATCCAATGTATGGGATATGGTAAGCCAGCGTCGCCATGAGGTATGTTAGTCCTTCTTTCAATGGAAGTGTTGTGTTTAATTTGTTGGGCATGCGGATGAGGATCTTTGGTTGAAGTTGGATAATGGATCACTGGCTTGGGAAATTGTGTCAATTGCCTTCTTTCACCTTGGTGGTCAGCTTCTATGCCTTAGTCTCGTGTTGTCACCACCTAGGGAAAAAGGGTACTACTGGGGGCGTTGATATTATGGTAGCTACGGGATGTATTTACCTCCACGTGTAAACCTGACAAGAATAGGATATTCCGGGAAGCAAGAAGAAACCCTAATGAGTTGGCTAATAACCCTAGAAGACTTGTCAGCTCAAGAAGATAACTTGTATTAGGTTATTAGCCTCCAAGAGAAGAAGTTGGCCAGAAGAAATAATATATATTTAACAGACAGATACCCAGAATGAGAAGTCGGCCCAGGCAGTTAGCTAGAATTTCTATAAATACAGGAGGCCAGTCTTCATTCTGGTAGCCAGTCTCAGAATTGCAGAGCAGCACTTGTGCGCACTGCAGTGCCCAGTTTTATGCGCAGGTTTGGAGGAGAGTTGCCATTGCAGCTGTTGCAGTTAGCAGATCACGTGTGGCTTGGACTATCTCTTGGTTAGGGTTTGGACTATCTGATCATCTCTAGTTGGTGCGCTATCCTTGGGGAAAGGTGCGCTATCCTTTGTTTGGCTATCTAGCCTAGGGTTTTCTTCCGAAATGATTCTCTGTCAAGGTTAAGGTGCTCAAAGGGTGGCTTCAGCCTATGGTTGGGTGACAATAGTGATATTGTCAATGGTAAAGCGAGCACATCCATTATATTCTAACATATTATGGGCCCACACCTCCTTCATTCAGTCTAACCGCTGGAAGGAAACATAGCTAGAAGGATATTAAACTCGTTGAAGAACTGTCGCTAGGGTTTCTAGTAGGAGCAGTCACCAAAGCATTGTCGCTAGGGTTACTAGCAGGTGCAGTTGCAGAAACCCTAATCCTCTTGTTGAGGCACCTTAAGTGAAGAGATTGACCTAATTTCCGAATAGATCAGTGTGCCCTAGCTTAGCGCATCTCCTGGTACTCTCAGAAAGCCAAGACGCCAAGTTTGATTTTTTGGTCAAATCTAGGGTTGACCAAGTCAAAGTAGCCATGACTTACTCTATGAAGTCAGAAAACAAGTTAGATAGAGCTTCTAACTTCAGAGCATGGAAGACAAGGATTGACCTCATCCTTGCCAAGAATAAAGTGTTGGATATCGTGAAAGGAAAGATCGTGAAACCAGAGTTTGAAGAAGGAAAAGAGAAGGAACCGTAGAACGTTGCAGTTATGGAGAAGTTCAAAGGCGGTGACATCAATGCTATGAGTATCATAGTGGAATCTATAAAAGACCACTTGATACCATACATCTCCCATCTTGACTCATCAAAGAAGATGCGCGATGCCCTAACAAACCTCTTCTCAGTCAGAAACATTGGACAAATAATGAGTCTGAAGAATGAGCTCTGTGACATGAAGATGAATGATGATAACAGCATAACATCATACTTTGTGAGAATCTCTCAGTTAAGAGATCAACTACAAGCTATTGAAGAAATCATTTCTGAGAAGGAATTCGTAAACATAGTACTCAATGGTCTTCCCAAGACATGGGATGCATTTGTCGCAAGCATGAACACAAGGAAGGAGTATCCT
This sequence comes from Picea engelmannii, assembly GCA_009831015.1. Classification (NCBI taxonomy): domain Eukaryota; kingdom Viridiplantae; phylum Streptophyta; class Pinopsida; order Pinales; family Pinaceae; genus Picea; species Picea engelmannii. The sequence goes on along the minus strand of ML818504.1, from coordinate 115,229 downwards.
ACATTTGAAGAACTTTGGACTTGTTGTGCTTAAGAAGAATCCAGGAACAGTGCAAAAGAGAAACCCCAAAAGAAGTACAATGATCAATCCTTCACAGCAAGATTCAAGAATTTCAGTAACAAAAGGAAGTTTGGTTCAAAGAGGAAGACAAATCAAGAGAAAGATATTTAAGAAGTACAATTCTTCAACTGTCGAAAGTATGGTCACTACAAGAATCATTGTCCCGAGCTAAAGAAAAGGAAGGAGAAGCACAAAGCATCAATTGTCGAAGAAAAGAAACCTACAAAGAAGACTAAGAAGGATGAAAGAGACTTTTTCTTCTGAAGGTAACAATACTCTTCTTATTTCTTGTACATAACTTGTATATCTATCTCTTAGAAGATAATATGTTCCAAGAAGAACTATACTTATGGAAGAACAACAAGATAAGGATTGCTATCATTATACAAGTCAGATGATACACATGAAAGGATGAAATACATCAAACAAATCATGTGGAAGCTATTACAAGATAAGCCGAAATCAGAATCAATCATGAAGAGACTTAGAAGAAGCAAAGACAGAAAGAAGTCAACAATCAAGAGAAAATTGGAGAAAAACTTATGATGTTTTGCAGAGGACAATAAGATGGAAGCGTGAACTCTGTTAATGTTTAAGCCATTATTATAGTTCTTTGTATATTAGATAACAATAGCATAATCCAAGATCACTGAGAAATACACAATCACAAGAGACACGGCATTTATCTTGGGAAAACCTCTAGGGGAAGAAAACCCAGCAAAACTTCCTTAATACAGATAGCCAATACAATGCCAAGAGATCTCTTAAACTAATGCAAAAGATCCTCTCCCAGATATGCGCCATTCTCTCTCCTTCTTCTCTAACTGCAAATCCAAAACTTGTCTTGCAAAAATGAGAAAGTGAGTTGTGTGTCTAAGTGAGGCGCTAGCCTCCTTATTTATATTAGACTAGCACGTGTGAAGTGTCTCTTCACTGGCAGGGCCGACTTCTTCATCTGGGTGGTTATAACCACCTTTATTATGTTCTGGGGCCTCTTTAATATCTGTTGGGGCTAGCTTCTTATTCTGCCTATTATAATTATCATTTGACCAATCCGCAAAAGGGGATTTGGTCCTATTACAATAGCCGACATGATCATTCCACAATGGGGATTGATCCAACAAATAATATATCAAATAATAATAAGAATACTCTATGCAGTTACATTATTTCAACAAACTCTGTTAGACGGAGGGAGCCGATTATATATTGCAGAAGACAATAAGGATGCAGATGGATGCGTGGACTCTGTTAGACGGAGGGAGCCGATTATATGCACTCATACATGAAGCAAGGATTAGGAGGGAGCTCATCCTATGATCCATTGAAGATGATGAAGTATATATCAATGGTAGCAGCCATGAAAAGACAGTATGTGTTCAGTTCAACCACAGAAGAAGACTTCTTCGAAGAAAAGCCTTAAAGTATCCCTGGTTGTCCATCCACATCCGTGATCCTATGATGAAAGAAAGAAATGAAATCTTTAGGGCATGGAATCTATAAGAAACTCCATGGACCCAAGAGCTAAAGAAAAACATTTGGAAGAACATAAAGATTCCCAGAAAGAAAGAGAAGCCAGAAAAACAGTCAATAAGAATCACAAGATTACCAGCCTGATATGAACTCACTAAAAGCAATCAAGTAGAGGAACTGAAAGTTGTGATGAAGAACAATGTCTATATGCAAGGATTGCAAGATCCAGAACTAGAGGTTCTCCTAGATGGAGGGAGAAGACTATGACGATTACTTGTTCCAGTAAACCAAACACACCTCTACATGAGTCTTTATATCATCCGCAATATCCATGGGTTGAAGTTCTACATCAGATGAATGCAAAGCATGTTCTCCAGAGCAATTGAACAAAGAGCATATGAAGAGCAACCTCAAGACTTTGAAGCATACCAGAAAGAGACCCTTGTATGCAAATAGAAAAAGATAACTTGGTGGAGAACCTCCAGTGCACAGCAGAAGCGTGGTGAAGATTTTCTATAACAAAGATATTGTATCAAGATGATTACTCAAAAGATCAAATCTCATGATGACAGAAGAAGTGCCACATGGATATGTTCCAGTTTTCCAACAATGATATACTTTATTGATCAGAGCTACATGAAGCCTTCAAAGAAGACCAATATCCCAGACCGAAGTACATTTGAAATCAAGCATTACATTATCCGTGATGAAGTCCAGAAAGGAGAAAGTGGTTCTCCAATACATATCTCCACAGTTGAGCAGATAAGCAGACATTTTGATAAAGCTTCTGTTCAAGATGAAAGAGTTGTGTACTCACGCTGGAGCTCATGCGTACTTCCTTATTGAAAAAGGAAGAGATGACTCCCAGGTTGGGAGGGAGCACTGATGTATTATTGATTGATGGACAATCATTTTTCAGTTCGAAAAATGGACTAGGATGAGAAGATTCTTTCCAGTTCGGAAAGTGGATTGAGATTTCTGATGGACAGACATTTTCCAGTTCGTAAAATGATCCATATTGTTGATGTACCATAGACAGCGACTTCCCATTGTGGTTAACATGGGGAGTGGTCTAGGGCAGTCTCTCTTCTTGAGGGTTACTCAAGAAGACTGGCCCACCTCGCCGGACAGCGATTTCTCATTGTGGTTAACATGAGGAATGGTCTCTTTTGGAGGTTGGTGCAGGACAGACATTTCCTCTTGTGGTTAACATGGGAAATGGTCCGAACAGTCATTCCTTAGGGCGGATTCATTCTCTCCAAGTTGCACTTTGTTTAGTGTCGAAGGAATGGCCCAAGGTGGGGAATGGCCTAGGTTCAGCAATCAAGGACAGACATTCCTTAGGGCAGACTCATTCTCTCCAGGTTACACTTTGTTTAGTGTCGGAGGAATGGCCCAGGGTGGGGAATGGGCCAAGCTCAGAAATCAGGACAGTTATTCTTCATTGCTTGAGAAGAATAGTCCAGATAGCTCATCATTGATGTTTTACCTTCTGAGGGTAGATTCTCTTCCAAGATCTCACAGAGGTGAGTGGAAGAATGGCCCAGATGATTCAGTTTATATCATAACATTGTTTCTGTGCAGGTTGATATCAGATGATTGTTATGAAGACCGTATGTCTCTAGACAGTAGATGTATACTACTGTGGTGGATGTGTTCCACTGTTTGATCAAGTATCTGTGTGGTACTCGGTGTGGTAGTGTACCACTGGATGGTAGTTGTGTACTACTATGGATAGACACAGTTGTGTTCTATTGAATGATATTGTTTCAATTGCCTTGAAGACTATCAATAGTGTTGAAAATAATTATCAGCTAGATGAATGATGAACAGAGATTTCCCAGACAAAGAATGGTTCAGAACATTTACTCTTCTAGATTAGAAGAATGACTCTTGTATCACTCTGTGGAGTGAGTATCATGTTTGATTACTCATATAGAGTATGGTTTCGAGAGATGATGCAGCTGATGACACTGATAGTGCTCATGACATAGTCAAGAGATAGTCTATACAACTATATTGATGCTACCGGGTGAATGGTATGTTTGTGCTCAAGACCATTAACTGTAATACCTCCCTAGCTAGGAGGGACTGTTGATATTATGGTAGCTGCGGGACGTATTTACCTCCACGTGTAAACCTGACAAGAATAGGATATTCTGGGAAGCAAGAAGAAACCCTAATGAGTTGGCTATTAGCCCTAGAAGATATTTTGGCACAAGAAGATAACTTGTATTAGGTTATTAGCCTCCAAGAGAAGAAGTCGACCAGAAGAAATAATATATACTGAATAGACAAATACCCAGAATGAGAAGTCGGCCCAGGCAGTTAGCCAAAATTACTATAAATACAGGAGGCCAGTCTTCATTCTGGTAGCCAGTCTCAGAATTACAGAGCAGCACTTGTGCGCACTGCAATGCCCAGTTTTGTGCGCAGGTTTGGAGGAGAGTTGCCACTGTAGCTGTTGCAGCTAGCAGATCACATTTGGCTTGGACTATCTCTTGGTTAGGGTTTGGACTATCTAATCAGCCCTTGTTGGTGCGCTATCCTTGGGGAAAGGTGCGCTACCCTTTGTTTGGCTATCTAGCCTAGGGTTTGCTTACGGAATGATTCTCTGTCAAGGTTAAGGTGCTTGGAGGGTGGCTTCGGCCTATGGTTGGGTGACAATAGTGATATTGTCAATGGTAAACCGAGCACATCCATTATATTCTAACACTCACAAGGGTAACGTTCCATTCCCCACCATACTTGACATTTTCCATCCTAGAGCCTCTCATATGTACTAGACTCCAGTAATGCGTCATGGTTCATTCTCTCGTGAGAAGTAGGAGTTAAAGGCCCAGAAGTGATGTAATTGTTCTATATATAAATGATAAATGATAAAGGCCACCATAAAAGCCTCGGGTTGGCTTGAGCTCTAACCCCTCTAATGGTAATCACCCATGTCCGAATGCGAATGAATGCACCAAATTATAAAGGACTATAGCCCAGTAAAAAATGAAGGAATGAAGATTGAAACCTTTTAAAGGGGACTTGCAAATGAAAATTGGGTATCAAAAGGCAATTAAGGGATTCAGAATGCAAAAAGTATCGAGGAAAGGGTATCTCAAGCAGCAAGCAGTCCTTCTACAAAGGCACTCATAGAAATAGATTTAACGACACCATAAGCCATGAAGTAAGCTCTAAAACCATATCACTATTGTTATGAACACAAATATACATATAAATAGGTTTAAATAGATAATAATTAATACTCGATAACTAAATATGTTATGAAGAGACACCTTCCTGATGAAAGGTCACGTCTCTTATGAAAGGGCACCTCTGCGTGGGTATATATACAACCCTTATTTCTCATTTGTAATAATCTCATTCATATTCTTATATATTACTCAATATATTATTATTTCTTCCCAAATGGATTACTTCATATTCCAGATATTTTGGATAATTTATGTGTGAACGAACTTTGTTCATCTCATTTGGTATCAGAGAAAGTCTGGTCCCGACCCTTGGCCACTAGACCTTTGGTCAAAATTTTGTCGCCCTTGGCAACATCACTGCAAAACTTTGGCCACTCAAATTTCCATAATTCCTAAAACTTTGGGTCTTTGACCAAAACTTGAACCTTGGCCATTTAAAAGTTAAGAATTACTCTGTTGCAAGAAAATTAGAAGAACAATATAATTAGTTATCAAGAAGACAAGAAGAGAAAATATTAAGAAAAAAAAAACAATATATTGCAAATTGAAGAAATAACAGGTCATATTGTTGTTTGAAGAAAAAAATGTGAGAACCACCAGTTATCAACACGACATCTGTAGTGAAAATACAAAAGGTCACGCATAGAGGAGGATAGAATTACTTTTAGTCAATAATAAATTGTATCTCCAAGTAGTCAAGGAAAATAAAATTGGAGCAATATTCGATCCCCACCATTGGCGAATGGAAAATAGGCTAGAGTTGTTAAAAGTATCCTCTAGCTCCCTGAAAGCATAATACGTGATTAAAAAGAGAACAAGATGCCATTTAATTGTTGCCATCGGGTAAAGGAAATAGATTACTAGAATAACAGTCAGCAAATCACTAATATTTGTAGAGCCACTGGAATCTAAAATCTCACTACGAATCAATACTTACCAATGTCGCAACTGATTAAACATCCTATGACAAACATTTAGTAACCGATGCACGAACTTGCGGATTATCTGTAAGTAATACGCCAAATAAAACGTGGAAAAGGGTGAATGCACAGGAAAAGGCGTCACTTTTAGTAAAATCATGACCATTGCATTCAAGGATTGTTGACGATTAAAATCGCAACGAGGAATCTCGCCCACAAAGTATTGCTTAAGCCTATTATTTAAACTATGTGAATGATATATAATACTAGTAGGGGGGACCCCCTTGTAGACTGGAGGCTCGAAGATAGTCTTATAACACATTTTATGTTGTTCCTTACAGGGTTCTATATGGTTGATGATGCAGTCTTGGTTTTGTTTGCAACATAATGGCAGATGGATAATGCGTTTTGTATGATGATTTTGTTACTCTAAGCTCTAAATTCCATGTTATGCATGGCATATTTTTACTGTTGCTACATTTAATATTGTCGCCGTGATTCATTACCTGTTACACCTGCACAAGACACATGTTAGTAACAACAAGAAACAAGAGCAATGGAAAGAGACTTATAAAAAAAAAATCCAAGAAGAGGAACTATACTATACTATGCTATGCTATGTGTAAATGAAATAAAAAGGAATTAGTGTCAGTCCTAACTAGCAATGGTTAGTGGCTATACGATTTATATTGAGTTATATTGGACGCATTTGATATATGTTATGGTATGGTTTTGGCAATGGTTAATATGGATTGGGGTGGCACAATTGGCAAGCAATATGTGCAAGTTTCGATGCATGGAATTAATGGCATGGGATTAATGCTATGGTTTTGACTAGCTGTCGTGTACTACGAAATTGAATGTAGTGGAGGATGGAAGCGACGTGCAGTAAATGCACGTCACTCCATAATTCTCCCACTGGGTTGTCACCCTAGCATGGTTATTGTTCATTTGGTTTTGTTGTGGTTAAGCTCCGAGATTCAGGCCTGGAAGGAACTGCTCGACCAACTCGCCCTTTTTAAAGACATTGGTTACAGCTATGGTTCTTTTCGCCCATCCATGAATTCGCTCCATGTATGAAATGAACATTGACTCGATAATGTATTGGTTTGTGTTTTCTTGAGATTGGCAATTGTGTAAACGCGTGGGTGTTTTCTCTGGAATGACTGTGTTGTTATTCGTTTGCAAATGAAAAAATTGATGGTTGAAGTTGTGATTTTGTTGGTTGTTTTGTGTGGTGGAAACTGTGATGGCTCACTGTTGTTTTAAGTTGTTGTGGGTATTTTGTTCGAGGGTTTCGCTCTATTTAGCCTTGTTGGTCACCTCCTCACAATTAATGGTAACCATAACCGGTTGTATTTGGTTGTTATGGCGTTGTTGTGTATGTTTCAAACTCCTTTTGGTCACTGGGTATCCTCCAGAGCCATGTTCGTGGGTTTTTCACCTGGTCGTGGGCTTATTTTGTGGTATTGGCATCCGCACAGTTGGTTATCGTGTGGCCATTATGCCAAGGAGTATGCTTGGTGAATTGTAAGTGAATTTCTGCAAACACTTCTTTATTGAATGGTTATGGTATTGTTTACTTGCATTTTGTTATTATAATTTGTTGGATTAAACCCTAGGGGACAAGCACATGTTGGTGTCCTTGTCTCATGTCCCTACTAAGTTAAGCTAAGAGCCATTTTGATTTGCTAAAGTTAGATAGAGCCTTGCCATAGCAACACTCTACCTCTACTCTTCTAGCCTAGCCGTTTTATTCTTGTCATTGAGCTAAGGAAGGAGGAAAATGCACTAAGGCCTAGGTTTACTACACCTTAGTGAGTCGTCTCCCCTAGGGTTTGATTGTTGAGGCCTTGCCTTAGCAACACTTCAACATTAAACCCTCTTGTCTTTAGCCCTATCACTATCATTTCAGCCCTTCAACTTTGGCAGCTATTTGACTCCATTTTCCCTAATAACAAACTGATCTAGACCTATGATTGAGTACTTTCATCACAACTTCTAAATACTCTCGAACAACCTTTAACTCCTTCTAACCCTAGCTTTATACTAACAATTACTAACCCTATTGTTGTCGTCATCTATTTGTGCTATAAGCATATCCATGCAGCATTTATTGTGTCTTTAAAGCAATTGAATGATTGGCTAAAGCGTTGCTTCTAGCATTTATATTGTTACATTGATTGCCATTGATAATTGTGAAGCTTCTTTAGCCTTTATTGTGAAGTGACATATTGTAATCATTGCTAGTTTATATCATTGATTTGCTTCACTTATATTATTGGTCAATTGATTTATATCAGAAAGTCTTTGATTATATGAAGTACTAACCAGCAAGTGATCTTGTACATGTATAGTTCTCTTGTTTTTTTGTTCTCGGGCAGGTACACTTCTGGTTACATTTATCTTTATTGGCTGTTGAGCCGGGACTTTCTAATCAGTGGTGACTTGTGAGGGGGAAAATATTACTTAGCCTTTTAAGCCTTTGCCTTCTCAAAACCCCGGGTCACCGGGGACGTCTCCTCTGAGCCTACGACCCTAAACAGAAAGAGTTATCCGATTGAGGTGATAGTGGTAAGATAGTCTCAGTTTCGCCAATTTGCCCGTCTTTCATCCGTCCTTTACTCCAACTACAAACTGTGCAATAACATTTTGGCGTCGTTGTCGAGGAACACCGAGTCAATTCTCCTCAAGACGACACTTTTCGGTAAGCCTTTCCTCAAGAGCCTTTATCTTACAAGCTTACCTGGCAACTCCACTAAGGGTGATTCCCTTATCTCTTTTGATAATTTCAAGAAAATTATCCGGCGACTTCACAAATGACGACCCGTAGTGGGCGTCAGTATATACCTCCTTCTATTATTGTGGTCTTTACAAATCCTGTCACCCCCGTAAGTTCTCCCAAATGGTCTCACAAGGAACTCTTTGGCTCTTTGGACTTAGCTAACACCCAAGGGGGGTTACATGATCTACCCAATAAGGTTGACTCCTGGATACCTAGATTTTCAGAAGAAAAGGAATCCTGTGGTAACTCTCATTGGACCAAGTTTTGTGAAGAGTTTTAGTTTCACCAATCCGGACAGGAACACCCTGATGTCTTTACAAGGCTCTTTGCAAACTCACTCACCGGAAGTGCCATAGACTGGATTAACAGTCTCCCGAAAGGGAGCATCAAAACCCCTGAAGATCTTGAACAAACTTTTAAGAACAGTTGGTGTGAAAAGGAAAGCATGGATTCCCTTTACTCTCAATTCCTCGAAGTTTGCAAACAAACAGATGAAGACGTTAGGGGATTCAATGATAGGTTCAATACTCTCATTAACAAACTTGAACCGAATTTCCTCCCCAAGAGCATTATTCTCCAACGTTACCTTAACTCTTTTGAAGGAACTTTACAACTCACCCTCAAGAATCGATTTAATGCAAACCTAGAAGAAGCTCAAGATGTTGCATGTCAAATTGAAGAGAATCTTAAGTTTAGCAACCTCACCCATTAGGTCAACCTTTTGAACAATGATGACATCTGGGAAATAAATAAGGAAAGCATGGGAGGACCAAAGCATGACCTCCTAGAGACTCTAGAGTTAGAAAGCAATGCTTTCCATAGGAAATGGAGCACAAGTTTCTCAAACATGAAAGATGCCTTAAATGTTTCAAGACAAAATGAACCATCCAAGGATCTAAGTATGGCTACTCATGAGAAACCTAATTTTGTAAATTCCATATTCACCTTGATCACGCCAAGTCAAACCCAAGAAAATCAAGACATGAGGGAGCCTAGGTTTGAATACTTTGGCCAAACAAATGAGGACTCAAGGATGAAGTTTGAAGAGCCCCATGTGTATACTAGCAATCAACCCCAACATTTCCCAAAACTTGGCAATAATAGCACCAACTTGAGCACTAGTATGGCCTATATATTGCAAAAGGTTAAAAGGATTCGTACAATGTTGGAAAATCCCTTCTCTGACAAAGAAAATCCCAAATGACCAACTATCGTTCGAAGGAACTTCCACACTATTACAAACTGGTTATTTTGAGCAAGATGAGCAAACACCCTTTTCCTTGTTAACAAATGATCATGGACCTAGTGACTATAACTTAGTAGATCTGTGCTTGTTTCAAGGTTGGCCCACTCTTCCCTTGATAGAAGAAGATATTATCAGTGAAATAACATGGACCAAGGGAAAGGGTGACCAAAATATTTCTAGCAACCACGAGAATGTTGCACTAGGTGATGAAGAGGAGTTGCTTTTGCAAGAAACGTGCATAAGGGATAGTGCTTTGATGGAACCCCACCCCATCCTTCTAGAGAAAGAAAGAGATACAAATTCGGGTGATTATCCCGATGATGCCTCTGACATCTCTGAAGACTGGGATGATTATTGTTCTGCACAAGGAGATGACTTTTCAATAAGGAGAAGGGTTGGTTTCGTCAAATGGGAAGAAAATGTTTTCGGGACTAATGAACTCCATGACCAGATAAACAACTTAGGCCATGTTATAGAAGGCCCCCAGATTTGCCTCAACATCACTCCTAAGGAACATCGAGAAGGAATGAAAGAGGCGGCCAGGAAGGCTAGAAAGGAAATAATAAACAACTTGGACCAGGAATCAAAGGAGAAGTTGGGGAAACGAGAATTTCATGTGTATAGACAAAAGAAGCTAAACCAACCTATCCTTACCATTCCTGCAATAACTCAAACAAATCCTTCAACTTTGAACATTCTTCCTCCTAAAACACCCAAAACCGAAAGGGTGGACTTGAACTTTGACTTCGAGGGGGCATTATCCAAGATGCAGGTGACCATCCCTCTAAGAGAAGTCATTAAGGTACCATCTGTTAAAGAAAGATTTGATAATTTCCTCAAAAGATCAGATGGACCTGTGGACCCCCTATTATGTTACAAGTTGATCACTTTAGGGTCCAGTATGATGAACACCCGCCCTTTTTCATGACCTTGCTAATGAATAATAAGAGCCTCAACAATTGCATGTTGGATTCAAGGGTCGGTGCTAACATGATGTCTCTCAAGGTCATGCAACAATTGGGCCTAAAGGTCACACGACCTTACAAAAATGTGTGTGGCTTTGAGTCTAGAGACATACCCACACATGGGGTAAATTTAAAATGTGGAAGTTTGCCTTAAAGAATACCCTGAGAAAGTAATCCACATTGACATAGTGGTAGTAGACGTCCCAGATGTGTGGGTGTTGTTATTGTCTAGGACGTTTGCCTCAATGTTGGGTGGTACCCTTGAGATGGACCTCACTTATGTGAATATACCTTTGAAAAATGGAACAATAGGTCATCTACCAAATGTGCTAGTAACCAAAACCCATGTGCAAGAAACTAGTTACCCCGTCAAAAATGACAAAGCACATGAGCAAATCATGGAAAATCTTCCTGAACTTTCTCCCAAGGATGTGCCCTTTGCAAAGAAGGAAGATCAAATACAATGGCCCACGAGAGAAGAATACCAGCACATCCTAGACAAGTATGAGAACAAAGAAGTTGGGGCTCTAAAATTACTAAAGAAGGGAGAAAGCGATATACTGATTAGGCCTTCCCAACAGGAAGTCTTTACAGCAGAATTCCACCCTCCTCCCTCTGCACAATACACCAGGGTTGTTTAGGGAACAACCAAATTCAAAATCAGAGAGTCCATAGAGGGGAACGTAGTATGGATGTGGGATACCAACAAAGGGGAGCCTACTAATGTCAAAGGAAGTACTCAGTTTTGGCTCAGACCTTTCAAAGTTGGAAGAAATTCAGTTGATGACTCTTACTATTTGTCCACTTTAGAAGGAAGAAGGCACCCATTGCCAGTCAGCGGGCACCTCCTCAAACCCCATCAAGGTGGGGTGACCTAACTTCACAGGTAAGCGCAAGTAAGTAGGTAAGTATTTGCATTCATTGTATATACCATTTGCATTTCATGCTAGAGTAGTTTGCTTTCACATTTGTACATATGTTTGTTTTCAGTTTTATATATATGAGTTAAGGGGTGATATCACCACCCCAAATGATTACTAATAGTTTCTACTGAGATCAAGCAGGTTATAGGTTATGCTATAGATGTTGAGGTTCTCATGCGCTCTACGGTAAGCACATGTCCCCGAGTTGGAGCCAGATGTTATCCCCACTTTTAGGGATAACTAAGGAGATTATGTCTCGAGGCTCACAGGTCCTAGACATGGAGTACCGAGAGCCAGATCGACTTGAGCATGGCCCTAGAGGGCCCATCTTTTCTGCCTTTCAGTGCCTCCACTTTGTCAACAGCAGCAGCATCCATCACCTCGACTGGGTCCTGTATCAGAGATGGTTCTTGCTCCATGAGGTAATGAGTCCGGGTATCATGGTATGAATCACTTTGATCCTCAAAACCTTTGAATATGTGCATCTAGTTCTTTTTGTTTCTAACGGGTGCTTGGATCTTATACTTATCCACTTGACCATGTCTGGGGGGAGTGAAAGGATGCCCTAGTAAGCATGTGCCCATAGGGTTTGAGTTTCCACTGGAGGGATTCATGAAAAGTCATAGTTTGCTCCCATCATACTTACCATTTTCCATCGTACTTCCTGCTCATCCATCCCATTACATTGGTCCGGACATTGAGTTGGCTAATCATTTAAGGGTTGCACCTTGCCTTGTGGGAAGAAGGGGTTAAAGGCCCAGAAGGTAAAAGCAGTTGGCAAAAGATAAAAGACTAAAAATAAAACCTCGAGATGCTTCACCCAGGGATCCTCAAGAAAGCAGTAAAAAGCTTCTCATCAAGAAACAAGAGGGACTCGTGAAAATAATGAAACAAGACCTAGTCAAAGGATAGGGGGTCTCATCACGAGCCAGCCTATTAAGACCATGGGCACCTAGCAGTATGACACTACTAGTAGTTGGTTACCACGCCAGGGTAGTGGCTCTTGGTTGCATGGCCAAGAGAAAGGGGGTCTCATCACGAGCCAGCCTTCTCATTTCCGTGAACGTGTTTGTGGGTAACATTGCCACCACTGGTCACCACGCCAGGGCAATGTCCCCTGATTAGCTTCTTGAAAGAAAAAGCAATAAAGAAATAAGAATAAAAGGCATGAATGGGCTTGGAAACATTTGCATCCAGGAAAAGTGTAGCTCGCCTTCTACAAAGGCACCCACAGGTAAGTCTTGCACTTCCCTGCTATCACTGCACCCCTTGTCGGGACATCCCTTATCCACCTCACCCGTTTACATGACTTGGATTTGATCTTTTTCGGAAACATCCCTTTTCCAGTGGACACTAGCTCAATAGGATGCCATGTCACTTCCTCTAACTTGCCTTACAGATTTGTATAATGTCTTTGAGCACTTGACTGGATAAAAGGGGTTTTATGCACATGTTTAATAAAATTGATGGTTGGATGTGATTGACATTGCTATGATCCCCGTGAGTTATGAGCCCATGGAGGGTGTATCTGTTGATGTGCAGGATCATACCCGACGGACAGGTACCATATTGGACAGGTACACATGGGGAGATGATTAGTTCAGACCTCCATGGGGCTGAAGAGCCCACCAAATGGATGTTGAGACCCCATTAAAGGGCAGAGACAGGACAGAGGGGTTTGCATCGGAGAAGAGGAGGACGTTCCACAGAGGCACCCTGGCAGAGCCTTAACTAGGGTTTGGCTATATGAATGCTTGGTGAATTGTAAGTGAATTTCTGCAAACACTCCTTTATTGAATGGTTATGGTATTGTTTACTAGCATTTTGTTATTATAATTTGTTGGATTAAACCCTAGAGGACAAGCACATGTTGGTGTCCTTGTCTCATGTCCCAACTAAGTTAAGCTAAGAGCCATTTTGATTTGCTAAAGTTAGATAGAGCCTTGCCATAGAAACACTCTACCTCTACTCTTCTAGCCTAGCTGTTTTATTCTTGTCATTGAGCTAAGGAAGGAAGAAAACGCACTAAGGCCTAGGTTTACTACACCTTAGTGAGTCATCTCCCCTAGGGTTTGATTGTTGAGGCCTTGCCTTAGCAACACTTCAACATTAAACCCTCTTGTCTTTAGCCCTATCACTATCATTTCGGCACTTCATCTTTTGCAGCTATTTGACTCCATTTGCCCTAATAACGCACTGATCTAGACCTTCTATGATTGAGTACTTTGATCACAACTTCTAAATACACTTGAACAACCTTTAACTCCTTCTAACCCTAGCTTTCAACTAACAATTACTAACCCTATTGTTATCGTCATCTATTTGTGCTATAAGCATATCCATGCAGCATATATTGTGTCTTTAAAGCAATTAAATGATTGGCTAAAGCGTTGCTTCTAGCATTCATATTGTTACATTGAATGCCATTGATAATTGTGAAGCTTCTTTAGCCTTTATTGTGAAGTGACATATTGTAATCATTGCTAGTTTATATCATTGATTTGCTTCACTTATATTATTGGTCAATTGTTTTATATCAGAAAGTCTTTGATTATATGAAGTACTAACCAGCGAGTGATCTTGCACATGTATAGTTCTCTTGTTGTTTTGTTCTCAGGCAGGTACACTTCTGGTTACATTTATCTTTATTGGCTGTTAAGCCGAGACTTTCTGATCGGTGGTGACTTGTGAGGGGGAAAATATTACTTAGCCTTTTAAGCCTCTGCCTTCTCAAAACCTTGGGTCACCGGGGACGTCTCCCCTGGGCCTACCACCCTAGACAGAAAGACCTATCCTATTGAGGTGACAGTGGTAGGATAGTCTCAGTTTCACCAGTTTGCCTGTCTTCCATCCATCCTTTACTCCAACTACAAACTGTGCGATAACAATTCCAACCTCATTGGACTTCATATGGAGAAAGTAGAATTTTAGATCCCATTCAAAATTCAGCAGACTTAACAATGTATAGGATTTCAAGGTTGGCAGGATTGCAACGTTTCCACCGCATTCTATCATGTATGAGTGTATGCAACTAGAATTTAATCAAGAGCACTAAACCCTCTATGTACCTTGATGTTGGTGACATTGATTGTTGAACTCTTTTGTCACGACCATAGTAAAAATGTACCCTTCACTCAAGTAAAATCACTTATTAGGCATGTTAAGCTTTTTCTGTCTTATTTTAAAGCCTTAGAGGGTAACACTGACGACGAGGATCCTAATATAAGTAATGACCTTGATGATATGTAGTTATTTGTTAAAGCAAGATTTTTTTTGAACTTTAGAGGCCATTTAAAGCCTCGTTGTTTATGTATTTTGGATCAAAGATAGATTGCACTATGTGTTATTTTGGTTATATGCACTCTTACTTGTTATATAAATGAGAAACTTTGCATATTTGTGTATAAATGGTTTGGATTC
>ML818504.1:81880-98925 GCA_009831015.1 Picea engelmannii | reverse complement strand
ATAAAGTGAAACTCACTTTAAAATTAAAACACAAATGACACTTTTAAAAGGTCATTAAGGCTAGGCAACCTTTTTAATGTGTCCCCACCATGCTAGACACCACACATGGCAAAGACACCTTTCCTTAGGTAACATTTTAACATCCAGTTCGATTTCCGGTTTTGATAACATTGGTCTAAAGTAACAACATACTTTGCATGTTCTAAGGACTAACATCTCTTATGATCATTGACTTACCTTGTCTTATGTTGATGTTTTGGTAGCTGTGGGAGGTATTCCCTCCTGAACAACTTTTCTTAGAGAAGAAGAAGATTCCAAGAAGTCAAAGGAAGACCATTTAATAGTTGAAGAACACCCAAGAAAAGAATAAAGTGAAATAGAAGACCACAAAAGAGAAGTCGGCCCACACAAATAATAAAGTAAATTTGAAGACCCAAACAAATGATAAGGACAAATATTTGTGTCTTCTTGTGCTTGTTTATCTGTTGCTTATATATTTCAGTATATGATTATTGAATGTTAAAAGAAGATAAAAATGTTATGGCAAATCTAATGTTAACTAAACTAATGAAAATATAACATGGTATCAAAGCAGGTTTCCTTCAGAACAGTCTAATCAATGGAAGGAAGATCGTGAGATTTGCCACGTTACTGAGATTTGTCGCTGCACATGCAATTTGTCGTTGCATAGTTTTATTTGTCACGCTCGTTGAGCACTTATTATAAAATTGATTGGGACAAACTCCATCACTAATCAACTCGCCCTACTCTAGCACACCTACTGCACTTCTCAGATCGACTTGCCGTCAAAATTGAATTTTTTTAGGGTTTTAGGCTTGTTGACATTTTCCTGGACAATGAACCTTCTGATTCAAATTTCTAACTTTTTCTTATTGATTTAATGTCTCAGATTAGAAGACAAAGCTGGATGGTGTACTTGTATATAAGATGAGGGTGTTTGCAGGAGACATACACTTGGAAAAAGGACATTTATCCAAGCAGTGATAGTAGATCCAAAGGGATCTTAGATCTAGTGCACTCGGAGGAAGCCCAAGAGTTGGAGGCAGCAGTGACGATGTCTCCTACAATATATAGCAACTCAAATGGGATAGCAACAGCTAGACTCCGGGTTTGCACATCAGGTTTGATATTTTATATTGTCCCAGCCTACGTAAGTGTTGTAACTAGAATAACAGTCTTTAGAGTTCTATTACTGCTATTGCTATCAAATGTTTAGTAACACTTGAATATTGTTGGTATGATGATCATTAAGTAAAAGCTCATTGTTCATTATTAATGATGCACTTGTTTACAAGATAAATTAATCTCCTCTAGGAGATGTTCTTGGTTGTCGACCTTGTTCCAGGCATGTGATCTTGTAAATTCCATGGAGATTACCATGGAGATGTCGGTGTTCTTGTTTCTTGTTCCTAGCAGGTTACCATGGAGGAATGATTGGTCACAACACTGGAAGAGTGTTGAAGAGTGTTGTTCTTATTTCTTGTATTTTTTGTTCCAGGCAAGTCACAAATGATAGCTCTGAGAAGGAGCTATTGTGACGATTGTTCCCATTCTTGTTTTTATTATTGTTCTTATTATAAGAGTATTATTATTGTCTGTTGTTTTCCCTTGTTGTTGCTCTTGTTCCTGACAGGCCATAGGTAATAGCTTTGAGAGGGAGATATAATGACGGTGGCAGGAGGCAACAAATTAGATGGTCTCTAACTGAGACATGGAACAGACTATCCAGACAGAGTTGTGTACATGACCATACACATCCCTGTAACGAAGGAGAAGAGGACGAAGTTAGAGACTAATAGCGAGAAGAGAACTTTTGTGGGATATAGAGTATCTCATATAGAGATTGATTGTAAGGAGTAGAAGGCTCTGAAGATGACTGTACAGATCCCTCTAGTTCAGTTGATCACTCTTCAGATCATAGAGAAGAGTCAGTAGAGCCAAAAGGGCCTACCCAGAATCGTTGCAGTGACCAGGAAGAGACCATCATGGTCATGTGATACTTTGCAGGAAAAAAAGAGGATACATATATATGGCATTGATGAGCCATATCATGAGGAGGAGCAGATGGCTCCACCAGTGGTGAGGTAGGCAGTGCCACCAAGTCCCAACTCAGAAGGAGCTTGAGTTCAGAGGGAGTCCTCCCTCGGGATCCAGTAGGGAGGAGCAAGCTCCCCAGGACAATTCATAGGAGATCAGACTTCAAAGCAGATGGCTCCAGAGATTATATAGACTCAGAGGGAGCATGCAGACTCAGAGTGAGCCTGATCTCAGAGAGAGTCAATGGCTTAGAGACTTTCATTCAGAAAGTATTCCTCCTCAGATTCAAATGGGAGAGAGAGACGTCTTCCAGGACTGACAGACAGGTGCCATGAGTTGAGAAGGCTAGATTGAAGCTTCAGAGGCTTCGAGGAGATATGAGACCTCCTAGGAAGATTCCCTTGTTTCAATGACAAAGGAGGAAGCCAGTCAGAAGGTCTGGGATATGGATTTTTCCTTGGTTCTGAGACCAGAAGGGAAGTCAGTGGTGACTTCCAAGTTGATCTACAAGATCAGGCATGCTGCAAATGGCATCATAGAGAAGTACAGAGCGAGATTTGTGGCTAGAAGATTCGCCCAGAAAGAGGGAGAAGATTATGACGAGACACTTGCTCTAGTAGCCAAAAGAAGTGTACATAGAGCAACCACAAGATACATGAGAAGGGGTCTCATGTCAACAGATTGAAGAAAGCTTTGTGCAAGCACCTAGGGCAGGATATGCCAGACAGTTATTTTTTATGAGCTTGAGGATGGTTGCCCCTTGATATTGGTTGACCTGTTTCTTACAGGGTATGAGAAGCTCACAGATGGGTGCAAGAAGGAACTCACTTTAGAGTTCGAAATGAAGGATCTGGATTTGATGGGATTGGAGGTGTGGCAGAGACCAAATGAGATTTTCCTTAGCTAAGGAAAATATACAGTTGAGATCCTACAGAGATTCAAGATGATGGACTGCAAGTCCATGGCCACACTGATGGTGACGAATCTGAAGCTCTTGAGTGATTCATCTTCAGATTTGGTGGATCCCACAATGTACAAACAATTGATCGGATCCTTGATGTCCCTGGTTAACACCAGGCCGAACATATGTTTCGTAGTGAACACCTTGAGTCAGTACATGGTTGAGCCTAGATATGTACATTGGATAGTAGCAAAACATGTGTTGAGGTACCTACATGGTACAATTGGATATGGTTTGAGATATGTCTCAGATGGAGATGTGAAGCTACAGGGTTATACAGACTCTGATTGGGCAAGGAGTGCAGTGGACCGGAAAAGCACATCAAGATGTTGCTTCAGACGTCAATGGCACTCAGTACAGCATAGGCAGAGTATATAGCAGCTAGTGTTGCAAGCCGTGAAGCAGTGTGGCTTCGAAAGTTGTTCGAAGGGTTATTTGATCTAGTGTTGGAGACAACTTTGATATATTGTGTTAATAAAAGTTGTGTGAAGCATATAGAGATCAAATACCATTACATCCGAGACATGGTGTAGAGAGGAGTTGTGGAGCTCCAGTACATATCTACAGATCAGCAGATAGTGGACATTCTCACCAAGCCTCTGTCTAGAGTGAAGTATGAGTACTTCATAGACAACCTTGGCGTGATGTAGAATGCCCACCCTCGTTGAGAGGAAGGTGTGTTGTTTCTCCTCCAACCGACTAACCCCTTTCGCCAAGGGTTTCCTAGATCAGTCATGTGAGGTGAATGAGGGAGGAATGCACAGTCGGATTCTAGTCTTGCCTACGCCATGCGAGGTGGCTAAGTGTGAATAAGACCACTGGGAGAGGAGAAACATCACAGCGTAGTCATAAGACTATGGCAGTAGTTGTGTGCTACTGGACAACATGCTAGTAGTTGTGTGCTACTAGTGGATTGCTACATAGTCGTAAGACTATGGCAGTAGTTGTGTGCTACTGGACAACATGCTAGTAGTTGTGTGATACTAGTGGATTGCTATGTAGTGGTGAGACTATGGCAGTGATTATGTATCACTGGACTGTAGTTGTGTACTACTACGGTGGTTGTGTACTACTACGGTGGTTGTGTACCACTGACGATGATTGTGTATCACTGGACAGTAGTTGTGTACTACTATAGCGGTGGTTGTGTACCATTGGCAGTGGTTGTGTACTACTATTACAGTAGTTGTGTACTAATATGACTTGGCAGCAGTTGTGTTCTATTGGATGGCATTGTAGTAGCTATGTACTACTAGATTATTTCCATGGAGACTACCAAACCGCTTGGAAGTAGATGTGTGCTACTGATTGATTACAGCATACTCATAGAGACTATGGCAGATGATTTGAGCTAGCGATGGAATGGTAGTAGTTGTGTGCTACTAGTTGATTGCAGAGTAGTCAGTGGACTACTAGATGAAGACATCGTGGAAAGATACCTCCCTAGCTAAGAGGGAGTGTTGATGTTTTCGTAGCTGCGGGAGGTATTCCCTCCTGGACAACTTTTCTTAGAGAAAAACAAGATTGCAAGAAGTCAAAGGAAGACCATTGAACAGTTGAAGAACACCCAGAAAAGAATAAAATGGAATAGAAGCCCACAGAAGAGAAGTCGGCCCACATGAAATAATAATAAATTGGAAATATAATTTCTAAGAAGAGAAGTCGACCCACAAAAATAATGAAGTAAATTTGAAAACCCAGAATAAGAAGTCGGCCCCAGATAGGCGCCCAGATTAGTATAAATACAAGTTTGGGTCAGTTCATTTGTACAGCCACAAAGTTCTCCCTTTGCAGTGCGCACTAGGAAGTTGCAGTTGCAGTTTCGCTATTTTTGGTTTCTGGTTCTCTTGGAGACTGCGCCCTACTGGGGGAAGGATATTCTTGATGGTTCTTGGTGATCTCTCTTGAGTGTTACCTCTGGAAGAGTTGCGTGGTGCTTCCTAGTTGCTTCGTGCCAATTGTCGTAGTAGTTGCAGTTGCAGTTGCAATTACCAGTTACTAGTGGCGCCATCTCTGTGGTGTCAGTTCTAGTGATGCGCCTATCTTCGTGCCAACTCTGGGGTGTGCTATTTTGGTACCAATTATGTGGTGTGGATTAGTTGTCTACCCTCGCTAGGGTTTGACAAGAAGAAGAGATAAGTATCTGTTATCAAGGTTCTTCATTGTTGGTTTTCTCCTGATATTGGAGCTTGTTCATGGTTGTATTGGAATATTCTCTCTAACAAAAGTTGGTTGGGTTTGACCCCGAGTTTGGGGTTTTCCCGGGATAAATCTTTGTGTCTTCTTGTGCTTGTTTATCTGCTTCTTATATATTTCAGTATATGATTATTGAATGTTAAAAGAAGATAAAAATGATATGGAAAATCTAATGTTAACTAAACTAATGAAAATCTAACATCTTATACTTTGATTTGTTTTCTATGGCCCTAACATGGTTCTTCGAGGGATGTCCTGAGCTTGTACCCAGAATGGTGTGCCTTCTATTGCAGGATTTTGGCACATGTGATGCAAAACAATAGGTCATCCAGTGACTCACCACCCTCAGACATTAGCTCTCACATCCTTGGGACCTTGGACGATAGACAGATGAGCTTGATTTGAGCAATTCCAGTCATGATGGCACGCAGATGGGATGGAAGCCCATAGTCTAGGCAGAGTACCCCAAAGCTTCTTAGTCATTGGACAAGGGATGTTGCAGTAACAGACGACCAAACACCATGTAGAGACGAGATGCGGCTCCCTCCATCCTGGATGCAGCACCTAGATCCCAGACATTGTCCCTATGTAATGTCCCCATTTTTGGATTCACTTATGTTACAGTTTGGGATGCCTACCAGCGTAGCCAATTGGGGGTGATAGTGACCTCAAGCAGTTTTGAGGAGTTTTATGGGGCCCGCCTCACATTATTCATCATATGTCATCATCAGGATCCATTCTACACAGCTTGTCCTTGGTTTCATTGCATTACGATGATTTCCGTAATTTTGAGTTATTATTGAGCATATTTTAATTAATTACACTAAAGGTGTTATTTGGAACTTGTTTCTTGGCGAAACACCTTAAGTGTAATAACTCGTTGAAACTGGGATGAAAATATCTACAGGATAGGATGATAAAAAGTGACTTTCAGTAGCAGGAGAAGTTTAGGATGATAAAAATATTTTATTTCAAGGGAAACTGCTAGGATTTTATTTAGTTTATGTCCCAATTAGACCAGCACTTGTCTATGGGAGTGGATAGTCTTCCTTGCCAAATGCAGAGTTGATTATTGTCGGGGATTTTCACATGGTTGAGTGGGAAGGTGACAAAGGGGGAGACTTGGTTTTGTGGTTTATGTTTTGGAGAGATAGGGACGATTAAAGTACAAAGCACCTCTTTAGCTTTTTAATTCCAATTGGGGATAAAAAGAGTTCAACTATTGAGGATGGTTCACTTGGTCCAATTTCAAATAGGGTTTTGTCAAGGTTCAAACGAGGTTGGATCGGATTTATGGTCCACCAGACGACATTTCATTTTTCAAGAGTATGCGCCCAATGGACATGTTGATTGCTACTTCGGGGTTGGATCACCTACCCATTTTAACCTCCATTTTAATAAGGTATGTGGTGGATTCCAAGCTTTCATCCTTCAAGATGAATGTTTCTCATTCGGACTCTCCAGACTTCCATGCTCTTGTGCATTGTGTTTGGAACCTTGTGCCCCATCCTGGTGGGGACAAAGGCTGGTTCTTGTGGTGGGAGTTAGACATTCGTCGCACTGTGAAATTTACAGGAGAGTGGGGTCGCATGCTCACATGTAAGCACAAGAAAGAGCTTTGGGAGGCCAAATGGACATTGGAGGAGGTTCGTACCCTTCTACTGGAGGATTTGCATAACATTACTCTTTAGGAGAATGCAGTTCGACTAGAGTTGGTGGTGCAAAGGGAGGAGTACAATGTGAGAGTGGCCAAAGTGAGTGCCTGATTACAGTGGATTCAGGAGGGCAATAAAGGCTCTAAATTCTTTCATTTTATAAAGAAGAAGGTGATAGTCGACAAGGTGCTTGGTCTACATCGAGTTGATGGATCTCTCAAGGAGAACCTGAACGAGATCCCAGTTATGTTTAGTGAGAATTTTCAAAATATATTTTATTCTTACCCCTTGTCAAATTTGACTGTGGTTTCCAGGGATGCTGGCTACATGGTGGTCCCTCATAAGGTTTCGACTGATGACCAAGATAGATTGGACAAGGACTTCACGGAGGAAGAGTTCGTTGTTGCCCTTTCCTCAATGCAAAATTGGTAGTCCCCTGGAATTGATGGATTGCCTTGTGAGTTCTACAAGGCGAGGTGGGATATACTGGGGGATGACTTTTGTAACCTTGGTTAGAGGTTTTCTCTTTAGGTAACCTTTCAAAGTCGCTTAATCAAGGTCTAATAGAGCTTAATCCAAAGAACATTGCCAAAGACTCAATTGGTGGGTGGCATTAGATAACTTTATTGAGTGTTCCTTATAGAATCATGGCTAAGGCAGTAGCTACGAGAGTGCGAGATGTGGCCAAGAATATTGTTTATCAAGAGCAGAGAGGATTTATGCAGTGGTAGTTTATTCTACATACAATGTTAACATCTTTGGAGGCAAAGGAGTCTAGTCACCCTCTTCTTCAAAATTGACTTTGATAAAGCCTACGATAGTATTGATTTGACATTTGTCACAAACATGTTGATTTGTCTTGGTTTTAACCTTTCGTCTATGATGTGTTAGCATGATTAATAACTAGTTCTCTTATGCATCGACCTTTGTTTCAGTGAATAATGTTTTTTCTCCCTACATCCACCTTCACAGGTCTATCAAACAAGGGTGTCCATTGGCTCCCTATCTTTATGTGTTGATTATTGATGCCCTTGGTTATCTGTTGGACTCGACTCACCTACAGGGTCATCTTAGAGGTATTTATTTGTCAACGGGTGATGAAATGGTGAACAATCATTTTACGAATGACTCTGTTTTATCTGTTATTGTTGAGCGGGAGTCTATGTCATCTATTAAAGATTGTTTGACAGTGTTCTATGAGACCTTTGGGGCTATTGTTAGTGATCACAACACTGAATTCTAGTTGGATGGTCTTGATCAGCTACCTGCATGGATTCCACCCATTTGGATTTTTGTTCGACATGTTGTTATTGTGATATATCTTGGTATTCCATTTGGTGTCGGACTCTCTATTGTTGCCATGTGGGATTTGATATCTTGAGAGGTTGCAGTGTAAGCTTCTCTCCTTGCAGTATAAGGATCTCCCATTTGCAAGTAAACTAACTATGGTGAGTAAAATCCTTCGAGATTCTCATATTTATTATTTGTCATGTTGGCTTCCCATCAGGGTCCAGTTTCGTCGGTTGAAGTAGGTATTGAACTCATATTTGTGGGCCAAGTATGGTAGGTTTTGTTGAGTTTTCACTATTGTTTAGCTCAAGTATGAGGTTTAATTAATTTTATCATTTGCATGAACTGAACCATAACTACTACAGCAATACATTAGCTAACTGCAGTAAACCAAGATCACAAGAAGAATAACCATGCACAAGAACACAAGAAGTATCCTGGGAAACCCTTCTCAACAAGGGAAGAAAACACAGTCAATCCTTTGTTATATTCTTCATGAGAAAGACCTCCCACACCATCACCAAACCTAGCACACAAGAGGGTGCTGTAATTCTCATAATTTCAGACCACAACTTCTGAAATCATGAGATGACACAATGTTAAGTGTGTTTCCTCAATGGGGATTTCACCTTTATTTATACAAGACTTATCACATCAAATGATGTGTCTATTGGCACAATAGGGCCAACCTCAATAACTCAGAATATAATTAATAATTATAAATATTAATTATCTTTCACTTTATGGTGGGATCGACATGTACCCTTTACATCACAAATAGGGTTACAGGTAAGTCTGACTGTTGGACAATATAGCAAAGGATCTCATACACCCACTAGTGCTTAGCCACTAGGGGCACGTCCACCTGTGCTCAACCTGTTGTCATCCTTATACACACTTGCAAACGTGGAGTAAGCCTCGGTCCACTTAGTGTGTCCTCGGAGACACAATGTCTAAGTTCAAGCCCACTGTCACCTCGACTTGAACTTCTTCCGTCTAGGCTTACTCCTAGGGAAGCCAAGGGGGGTAGACCCTAGTTACTATGTGAGTTATTAGATTATGTCTAGGAGTTAGTTCTAATTTGTTAAAGGTTAGGGGGAATCTAGCCTATATCAGAGTCAACAATGCAAATGCAAGATTTCAATGCACAAGCAAACCTTTCCCTAGGTCAACTAAGACTAGTGCCTAAGGTTGGGTAATGGGGTCAACTAAGTTAAAGGGATATGTTTTACAAAAGATTACAATTAGATTACAAAATGAATTAATAAATACAAGATTTACAACTATCTACAAAGTTAAAGAATCTAAAGAATGACTAAGAGATACAACAATGATAATATAATGATACAATAATGGACAAAGCAAGATACAAAGCAACTAACTTGTAACAAACTTGAGTGTGCAGGAAAAGAAGATATTGCTCAAAGACAAAATGAACCACAACACATCAAGCCAACTATCCCAAACAAGAGTGCCTCCAAAGGATGTGCAACTCAAGGAGAAGTTTCACTGACATATACAACCACAAGCTCCAAGCAATGAAGAAGCCTCCAAGGGATGCGCAACTTCAAGGGAGGAGACCAATCACACCAAAATACAACTTAAGCTCAAAATTAAATGTTGAGATGAGACCTCCAAGGGCTAAAGCGCAACTTAAGATTACTTAGTCAAACCCACCAATGCTTAAAGTAAAATTGCGTGTAGATGTAAAAGTGAAGTACTTGCAATATATAACTTCAGCATAAAACTATAAAGATGTATTAATGTAGATTACCAAAGGTTTAGGTGGATTAGATTAGGATTGATTAAGTTGTTAAGTTAAGTGTAAATCCTAGACTAAGTGGCAACCCAAGAACTCTCCCCGCTTGTACCAAAAGAATTGTTGGGTGCTCAATAAGTGAGGCAAACAAGGCCACACCCTAGCTCCACAGGGCAATCCATGAAAAGAAGTACTCCACAGAGAGGACACCAAGTGTCGTGAGACCATCCCTGATCTAGCACCCCATGCTTCTTTCTTAAATTCCCTTTTTGTTGGAAAAGTTGAGATAATGTTTGGTGACCTATTAAGCTAGATAAATTTTAGGCTTTAGAAGTAAATTGAGCTTAAGTGAATTAAGTTGAGATTAGATTAGTTGCAAGTAATTACAATGTTGTGCTTTAAAGAAAATGTGATTGCAAAAGGAAAGTGCTTGAAAGATTAAAACTTGAAAAAGTAAAGTACTTAAATGGAAGTTGCAAGGAAACTTAAAATGCTTGAAACAAGAATTTACAAGATTATACAATGCTTAAAGGATGTAGATTGCAAGACATAAAGGAAAATACTTTAAAGATTATATTAAGTTAAGAGCAACGCACTTAAATGGAAATAACTTGCAATGAAAAGAAATGAACAAGATGAGAAATGTAAATTAGTTATGTCTCCATGGGCATAAACTAACATTAGGTTGTTTACCCCTAGACTAGATTATTTTAACCATTAAGCACATAAAAGAAGCAATAACTAAATGCTAACCTAGCCTTACGATTTTGGGGGTTGGCTTAGCCAAAATCACTCTAAGGTGTAGGCAAAAAGAAAGAAAATGCAAAAATTAATTACAGGAGAGGAATGCAAGCTCTTTAAGCTTGTTAAATATGTAAGAATGAGAAGAGAAGGAGAGGGTATTTGTAAACCAATTTTGGGAGGCTTATATTTGACTTGTAAATGCCCCAAATAGGCTATAATCACTCTCAAATGTCACCAACCTGAAAAAAATCAGCAAGCAAAAGCTTGCTGGAAATGCTGCAAACAGTGACAAACTTGTGAAAATTTCTATTGTAAAAACCAAAAAAAAATTGTGAAAATTTCTATTGTAAAAACCAAAAAAAAATTGTGTAAATTTCAGCAAGTAAAATATGTTTAAAAACTCTATCCAAGTATGTTAGAATGCCCAAAGAAATATAGAATAGAACAGAAATTTTTCGAGGGTATAAGTGGATGAAAAGAGAGATTTACAGATCTGAAATCTTCTATTAAAACCCTAGGCAACCTTGCCAATCTTCAATGCTAAGCTACAAGAAACAATAGGAAGTGAGTAGATCTAGAATCTAGATATTAAATCAAAATACTTTGAAATAACTACCAAGAAGCTCACTAGATCTATGAAAATACTTTCATAAACCTAAACAAGCAAAATACTTTGCTCAATATTCCTACTATGGATCTTCAAAGCTAAGCATGAAAAAGAGAAATACACAAGAACAAGATCACCTCATATGTAGCAAGATGGCACCAAGAAGACTCCCAACACCATATATCCTCCAAAGATTTCATTTATTCAATAGCAAGCTTGGGAAAATACTTGCCACAAGCTCGAGAGAAGAACAAGGGCAAGAAAAAGAGAGAGAGAAGAGTGGGAAAAGAGAGATTTTGGCATAGTAACAATACCAAGAGGAGCTGTTTGAAATGAGGGAGGGGAGGCTCTTATTTATACTTGGGAGCCAAGAGTTACCCCTCTTGGATAATCTCCAAGTGTCCATCAACTAAGAGTTATTGAACATCTCAAGGGGGGCGCACTTTTAGGGTTTGAGAGGAGTTTAGGGTTTTGGTAATGAGTTGTCATGAGTTGAAAGGGTTTTGACAAGTCAAATGGTGAGTTGTAGGGTCTGTTAGCACTCCGTAAATCCATTCGGTTGATAAACAGACGACGAAGGTAACTTTTTCAACCAACTTTGAGACCCGAAACTAGCCTTTCGGATCTGGAGAGGGCTCTCTCAGAAATGGTGCGGTATCCACGCAAGATATGACTTTGAAAGCAACGGCTAGATTTAACACCTATGTTAAAATGGGCTCTGCTTATATTGGCACAAAAAGGTAAGACTTGGGCTATGGAGTCAATCTGAGGAAGAAACAGGACAAATGAATCAGTGACCAGATTCGAGAGGATAAGGCTAGGCAAGCAACAGCCTTCAATGTAAAACCGTAATGTGTGGCGGGAGAAAACACGGGAAGTAACTCAGGAGCGTCGTTGTGGACGAATTCGGAGTTAGCTTGAGAGGAAAACGTTTTGTCTAAGTGGCGCGAACAAGGGGCATTGTACAGTGAATCCGCAGGTTCGATAATTCGTTTTGAAATAGACAGAAAGAGATATGAAATAAAGATAACAGGAAAGCACATACGCAAAGAAAGAAGCACAATACATCCAACTATTACAACTAGAATCTTTTCATCAAATCACAGGAACTTTGCATTAAATTCCGATCAAAACTTCAGATTACATACAATAGCTATCGTCTACCAAATTTGCCAACCAACCTGGCTTACATCGAAAAGATGAAATATATAAACAAGGGTGAGGATGACGCTTGGGCTACCCTGCTTCCTAACCACTAACCCTTAGAACTAGAAAAACTGAACAACATGCATTGGAGACTCTTCGCATAGTGTTTCCAAAAATAGACAATAATCACGCCCTTTTTACTTATGACTGTTCGCAATTTCTCCACGGGATCTGATCGTCGATCAGGCTCTGGCATGGAGAAAAAGATGTGTCACTGTGTTCCTTTGAGCAGGTGTCCCGAGAAACAGGTGTCTGTCAGAAGCTTGTTGTCTGTGAATAACGGCTTCAATTCCAGTGATGTGATCATTTGCCGATAGCTGCGCACAGTAAACAACTGTTAGATCGTCGTGGTCGTTATCAAAATGGTAGCATTCTTCCGAGAAAACGTATCCTTCAAAACTGCCAAGATTTGCTTCATCTTTAGCAGGTGCAGAGACGAGTGCCAACTTGTTTTTCCTGCGCGCTGGCGAGAGCTACGCGGGCTTCTTTCTCAGTGGCTTCGCATTCTCTGGAATGTTTTGCGTGCCTTTCTTCCTTTGGTCTCACTGCTTCTCGCAGTTGTACAATGGTGTCTTACGCCTCTCTGAGCTACCTTTTCAACTACGCCACGTTCCCTTCACGACCCTGTGTTGCAGACGCTTCAGTGGCCTTTGTCGTCGTAATTCCATGTTTTCTTAATAGAGCTCGGCGATGGCCAGTTTTGATTGCTGCAGTTGCTGAGATGGCACTTGCTCATTTGCTTTTGCGATATTCACTTTCCTTGTTCTGCTCCTGTCTTCGCGGATCGATCCCCCAACAGGTTCTAGCCGAGTGGCGCGCCTGAGTCTCTCTTCAGCTACCAATCTGACACAAGGTTCTTCTGAAATTTGAGCTTCCATAGTCTCCTGGTTTTTCCTCGGCCTGCCCCTCCTCCGAGGCATTTGTTGTTGGGGAGAGAGGGCTCTTGTTGTCTTCCCTTCCTGTGCGAATCCCTTCGTTTCAGATTTTCCGCGAATTGATCCGGTCTTCTCTACAAGTAAAGGAATAGTTCATTTTACGTCTTTGGGAATGCCTACTACAGGTGAGAATGCATCCCAGTCCCTTTGAGGCTCGAACCTTACAGTTCTGTTGCTCCACGCACCTTTCCTTGCGCTCTGAGAGGTCGCCATGGCGCGACCAAGGTGAATTATGCGCGCAGTGTATCGAACAAACGCACAGGATGGGAAATTTTTTATCACGTTGGACTGGCAAGGGAAAATGCAAATAGAGTTTCAAGCCTGGTTCATGTTGGAGGACAGTGAATTCATGGCGACGAGATGTTCCAAATCAAGTTGCATGTTTTCCAAGGCAAATCCCCGCGTGTAGGGTACATGTGACAAGGTTGGTTGGTCATGCATGGTACGAACGTCGTGATTTTTCATTCCCTCGACCTCCATGATGAACTGATAATAACTGTTGTACTTGCTAATGCGACCTCTATTAACCACTTGACTCGACGTGGGGCACGTAGAGACTGGTTTCTTGACAGGACTCAACTTTCTTGGAAAAGACATACCCGTACCTCTTATACAAATTTCGAATCTGACATCTCTTCCTGTTTCCAAGGGCCAACCAGACACTCGCTGACCTTAAACTTACGGTGTTACGTACCTGACTTCACATGTTCGGGCATATGGGTTACAACGTGACTTTAAAACAAACTCTAATTTGGAAAGAAAAATGGCGGGGCTAACAAGGTCTAGGGAGGTGCACCATGGTAGAGGAAGAGTCTCCCTTCATTATTTTATTTAATTTTTTCTTTTTGGAGAGTTTCTAGAAGGGGGCCGCACTTCTCCTAGGGAGAGTGACGTTTTTGCTTAATGGCTAGGCGAGGGTGTGAGGTGATGGTTGGGAAAGGGTTAGGATGGCTTAGGAATGGGTTTGGGTAAGTTCTCCCACTCTTTCTCCACTTAATTTGCTCAAATTACAAAATTTTGACAAGTTTGACTTTGTCAATTCCAACAATTAAATTATTGTCTTAGACTGACTGAGACTCCTCATGGACAAACACCTAGAAAAACTTATCCAATTGAGTTGAAACTTTCTCCAAGGGCGTAGGGGGTCTTATTCCATTTCTTTTAAGCACAAATACCCGTATCAAAATCCCAAGGATTCAGTTTTTACAATTTTTATCAAAAATTAATTAAAATTACCATTAAATGGGTAATTTTAAAAAATTAAAAAAAAACTACTTAGACTCGACGAAATTCCGCAAGACTCTAGAATATGTCTAGCATGGTCATTTGCAATATTCCTAGACACGAGCTACAATAGGGCTCGACCATTAGAGCGCCTTTCACCACTTTGGAGAATTATTGTGGGAGTGAAAAACTCAAGGGAAATTAATAAGGTTGGTTAGGCCAAATTAATAACTTGAGGAAAAAAAACACTCGATGAAAGGAACTCCTCTAATGATGAAGTCCTAGGCAACCGACCTAAACTATGATTCATGCAAAGACCCATTACGTTATAATCCCATGCAGGGGAGCGGAAATTCCAATTACAAAAACATGTGTCGAAGCCAAAATTTCCTTCTAGAACCAACAAATCTTCAAACTAGTAGCACCATCCCGTACATATCATCATGGCACATGGAATTAACCCCCTAGTTGAAATAGGTTGTCAACACAACCACAAGGACGTCTAACTCTCTATCTCGCTGCGTCTCACAAGAGAATCATTAGAATACACACTCACTAGTGTTCATCCACTAGGATCACGTCCACCTGTGCTCAGCCACAGGAACGTCCTACTCAATAGAACTCTATCTCATTGCAGCTCACAAGAGAATCATCTGGAGTATCACAACATCTCAACTCTCTGCACAGAGGAGAACAGTAAACCCATCAGATGGGTTCCTTCACCCCTCACAGGGGTACACATTGTTTCATCTCTGTCTCAGAGAGAACGACACACCCAACTCATGGGCTTCCTCACCCCGCACAGAGGAAACACAGCATTCCATCTTCGTCTCAGAGAGGAACACACCCATTTCATGGGCACACCCAACTCATGGGCTTCCTCACCCCACACAGAGGCACACAGCATTGCATCTTCGTCTCAGAGAGGAACAACACCCCCATCTCATGGGCACACCCAACTCATGGGCTCCCTCACAAGACGACTCACTCAGTTTGTGTCCTGGAGGATGTCACCCGCAACTGTAATCATCAACAAGGTTCAGGTTCTCCTCATGGTACCTTGGGAGTGTTAGAATATAATGGATGTGCTCATTTAACCATAGACAATATCACTATTGTCACCCAACCATAGGCCAAAGCCACCCCCGAGCACCTTAACCTTCATAGAGAATCATTCCGGAAGCAAACCCTAAGCTAGATAGCCAAACAAGATAGCGCACCTCTCTCCAAGGATAGCGCACCAAATAGGAGTAACAAGAGTTGATCAAAGAGTCCAAACCATAACCAAGAGAGAGTCCAGGCCAAAACCGAAATATGCTAGCTGCAGCAGCTGCAACAACAGCTCTCCTCCAAACTTGCGCACAAACTGGCCAACTGCAGTGCGCACAAGTGTCCCTTCTGCAATTCTGAGAATCCCTGCCAGAATGAAGACTGGCCTCCTGTATTTATACTAAAACTGGCAAACTACCTGGGCCGACTTCTCATTATGGGTGCCTATTTACTTAGTAAATAATATTTCCTTTAGCCTACTTCTTCTCTTGGAGGCTAATAACCTAATACAAATTATCCTCTTGAGTCGACTTGTCTTCTAGGGTTATTAGCCAACTAATTAGGGTTTCTTCTTGCTTCCCGGAATATTCTATTCTCGTCAGGTCTACACGTGGAGGTAAATACCTCCCGCAGCTACCATAATATCAACAGGGATGTCTACATTGTGCCCAAGGATGAGGGAGGCCTTGGTTTGATAGATGTTGCGACATAGGGGGGCATTTTGGCAACTAAGTGAGTGGTTAGATGTTTGGAGGGTACCTCTCCTTGGCAAGTTTTATTGTGGCACAAATTACTTTCAACTCAACATGTTGGTAAAATCAGGGCTCCATTTGGCTTATGTGATATCTAATTTACTCCACATAATTTCCAAATTGCAACACCTTTTATTTTTAAAAGTATTTGGGCAACATGGAGGAAGATTGCGAGTTGGGTTCATTGACAGATGTCAGGCAACAGAGCTAGATGGGACTAGGCCAAAAGGTCGATTTGGAGTTGGAAGGCACTTGTGTCTCTGATCTTCTATGCTTTCAAGGATGTTAAGTAGGAAGATCATATTTTTCTAGAGGTATTTGTGGGATGCCAATTCTCACTCTTGGAAGGATTGGCGCTCAGTGACTCAAAAGCTTTCATTGTCCCCTATGGATCAACTCACATTTTTCGAGATTGTTGGGCTCATCCCACACAAAGACCTGTTTAAGAAAAACATTGATATGCCAAGTCCCTTTTGGCATGATTGGGAGTGGAGTTTTGGACGCCCTTCAACTCAATATGATTCTCGTATACTTTACTCCATTTTGCATTAGAGGCATGTGCTAGGCCCTGTTATCCCCGATATCTAGGGATAACTAGGAGATCATGT
>ML818504.1:69445-81780 GCA_009831015.1 Picea engelmannii | reverse complement strand
GAAATCTAGTTTTATTGTTAAGTTCAGATTCATATTCTACTGTTGCTATCCTATATGCTGTTCAGTTCTTCAGATCTATAGGAGTTTTGTTTTAAATTTTAAAAGGAGATTACTGTTTTATCCTAACCCTAAAATCTAACAATACCTTTCCACTTTTTTTCTTGTTGTTGATGTAAACAACTTTCTGTTTATATATAAGAAGTATCTTTTACAAAAAAAAATCCTTGTGAATTTCATATTCACCGAGATCAAGCCACAAACAACTTCAAATCAACTACAATTCGCTCTAAATCAACTCTCTTTGTTGCAATTCTAAAATCACCAAAAACTCTCAAGTGTTGAATGAAAAAACTGTGAACTTGTGAAGTTAATGGAGGGGGTCTTCGTCTTTAAATGGACGAAGATTAGGGTTTAGGAAGGGGTGCACTTTTGGGGTTTTTTTATTTTACGTATTTGTTGGGGGGGGGGATATCATTGTGGGTTGGATACTAGTGGGTTTAGATAGGATTGAGTTGTTTCAAGGTCAACTACAACCAGTGTAAGGGAAAAACTAAGCCAAAATACCAACAAAATGAAAAACTAAACCAGAAAACCAACAAAACAATCTAAATAAGTCGGTTCCATCAATTATGATAAGTCAACAAGTTATATTTGCGATGGATGAAATGGGATGGATGAGCTTGGAGCCACTTGCATCACTAGAGGTTCCATCAACTAGTGATTCCCGTAAATGATCAAGGCATGTGAATGATGAAGATGTTGATACAAATGATGATGATCTCAATCTAGGGAATTATTTTGATAATATGTTGTAGTATGACATTTTTTGGACTCTAGAGGCCATATAGAGCCACGACGTTTTTGTATTTTGTTTCAAACATGTATCATACTCAGTGTCATTTTGCTATATTCACCATTACATGCTATATACATGAGCAAACTTTGCATTTTTGGAGCCAAAATAGTTTGGATTTACACTGACATACATGAATATATAATTTTTAATTAAATTTAAATATTTTATATTTTATGTTTTATGCAATCAATTTTTTCCCATCTCTACTCTAGTTCAAGATTATGGAAATTTCGCTTTCAATTTAGTTTCAATTCTAATAACAATGATTTATAGTTCATAAGAGACACGACTATTGTCAATTGGGTCTATCCCAAGTGGTAGAGGAGTGGTATCCTTCCCACCCAGGTTCTATTACCGCAAATGACAAGGTTGAGCTCTTAACGAGTATATTGTTGTAATGACTTCAAGCCCTCTTGTTGACCCGACCTTGTGCCCTGAAGAATCTAGGGTTTACCTTCGATATCATCATGTTTAAGCTCAAGAAGTTATGTTTGTTTCCTTGTTTCACCTTGGTGGCCACATTTGTGCCCAAGTCCTGTCTTGTCACTGCTCAGGGAAAAGGGGTACTACTAGGGTCCCTCATAAGGGCAACGTTTTGTTTCCCCACCGTACTTAACACTTTCCATCCTGGAGCCTGTCACAGTGCACCAAACTTCAATAATCAAGGTTACACGAACCGTGGGTGCGATCGGAATCAGCAAAAGAATCTGGTGCAGGTGTGGTGCTCATCCAAAAATTAGGAATCGGGGAATCGAAACCCTAACCCTAATTTATATATATTTATGTGTTTTTAATATTTTTTTTCCTAAATCACTAGTTATAGCTATAAATGTGTTGAAATCTGAATTAAATATGAAATATGCTTCAATTCTGTCACCGGAAATGGATCCACTTTTGTCGGAAATAGATCCAATTTTAGGAAACTGATCTGATCACAAAAATAGAAAAAAAAAATCGAAGAATCTGAGATTCTGATTCGAGAAGAATCCAATGCGGGTACGAGGGGGCTCTAAGGCGAATCCGGTAACTATGTCAATAATGAGTCATGGTCCATTCTCTCATGAGAAGAGGGGTTGAAGGCCCAGACGTTGATTGCAACTGCTAGCAAAAGAAGAATAAAGAAAGGATAATGCTAAAGAAAGAAAGAAAGAATAGCAAAGGACTCTCAAAAGCCAATCCAAACTTGAGCTCTACCCTTTCCACGTTTGCCCCACTCCCAAAACAATGATGTTATAGCTTGAAACCTTATAAAGGGGACTTGCAAATATGATAAGAGGACAATAAAAAGGCAGATTAAGGGGTTTGGAAAAACGTAGCGCTTAGAAAGTGGTAACTCAAGAGAAAACACACAGTCCACAAAGGCACTCACAGAAATGGACTCAATGACACCATAAGCCATGAAGTATTCTCAACACATACCACTATCACACTTACTCTTGAAGGATTCTTTTCTTTCACTGCTTCCCCTGGGACATATCCCTCTACTTGGGTCTTTTCTTTCATTGTTTCAGTTGGCACACCTAATAGGATCAAATGAAGGTCCTCCCATATTCAAACTTGTCAACTTACATAAAGTCTTGAGCTAATGTGAAATTTGAAGGGGATACTTGATGTGAATTATTCATGTGGCTTTTATCTTAGGTAACATCTTACTTTGCATGATTCAAGGATTGGTATATCTTATGAACATTGGCTTTACTTGATTTCATATTTTGTTTTGATCTAGATGCCCCAAGCTTTCACCGAGAACGTTGTGCCTCTATTACAGGATATGGCACGTGTGATGCAGAGCATTGAGTCACCCAGTGGCTTGTGACACATTCGGACATTAGCTCTCACATCTTTAGAACCTTGGATGATGGATAAATGGGCTTGATTTTGATAGATATGGTCATGGTGGCATAGAGATGGGAAGAAATCCTACACCCCAAAGACTACCATGCATTGGATGGAGGACATTGTACAAGGGGATGATTGGAGGACACCCAGAGATGACACAACCTTCTCCTACTTGGATGCCATCCCTTGCACCTTGGACATTGGGCATTTAGATGATGACGTCATGCTAGGGTTTAACAGAGATGATGGGGTTTGTTGCCACTTGGAAACCAGTGATGACTTGAGATGTGGCATAACATTCTTCCACCGTGCTTGCACCTCAAACAATGACACATGACCTTCAAGAGGCCCTCCTAGCCCATTGGAGGCATGGCATCTCCATACGTGTGACCACTATTGTATTGTTTTCATGACTTTGACATTTGTAGAGGCTAACTTGAGGGGTCAACCCCACTTGTAACATGATTATTGACTTTTTGGACAAACTAAGCGCTAGGGTTTCCTTATAAATAAGGCTAGCGCTCCATTTCATTTTCATCATCACTTCCTGTCACATTTGTGGGTGGAGAACTCTAGAAAAGTTTACTCTTCTCTCTCTTTATCTCTTGGATCTAGTGCACTACTCTTGGAGAAGGATCTTTTTGTGGATGCTTTGCTTTCATGGATGATATCTTGTTGCAACTAAGGTTTCTCTTGGCATAGCGACTTGGATAATTAAGTGATTTGCTTTAAGTTGGTGTGTTTTCTCATGGTATAATTGTTAATTACTATCTTATTGCATGTTACTTTGTCCTAGTAAAACCCAAGGAAAGATACATAAGTCTTTCTCTCCTTTAATACTTTTGTTTGTCCAACATAGGTGAAAGCATTAAGAGACCTAGTCTCTTGCTAAGATTCAAAGGCTTAAGGCCCAAAAGGCTTTGCACCTTGAGGCTTTGATCTTAGTCATTTGATCCTTGACCTAGGTCATCTAGAAGAGGGAAAACAGCGTCTTGAGCCCAAGAAGCTTTGCACCCTAGAAATCGTTCTCTTGAAGGTTTGACTCCTAAGGCCCAAGAGGCTTTGCACCTTAGGGTTTGAACCTCATTCTTCTTGATCATCTAAGTCTTTCTTCAAGTGTTTCATGCTTGATTCCATTTTCCCTAGAAAAGACAACTACACTAGTCTAAAGCTCTCGTTGTGGTGAAAACACTTTTAGAATTAGTATTCTCTCTCCTAAAGCAATTTGACTAACCCTACTAACTCTAACCCTAGCAAACTAATGATATTTATTGTTGTCGTTATAAAAGTTTGCTACAGCCACTAGGGTTTACTTTAATTGCTACATACTTGCTTGAAATAGTGGCTAAAGATACTAGGAATCATAGTCTAGCAATTGGATATTATTGTACATGTTGAAGGCTTAATTTTCATGCTCAATTGCCATATTTCCGAGTACTTTTCCTACTGCTGGTGCAAAAGATTAATTGCTGTTATACATTGTCTTACTGCTGTAATTTGCAACAGCAATTGGCTTACTTGCTTATCTAGTGTCTAATGAGTTATATAACTTGGTAATTGTTTATATTGGGGATTGTACTTCATGTCAACATGCTCTTAAACATTTTTAGGAAAGTTCAACTTCCAAAAGAATGTGGCTAACTTGATAGACTCCATTAGAATGTACCACATCTCATATTATCTCACTCCTTTAGAATGTAGAAATCTCATATTAGCACATTATGCCAATCTTATGATATTAGTTTTACAAGGATCTTATGCTAATCTCTAGCTGCAGCTATGTTTGATTAAAATGCAACATCCAACAAAGGGTCCCTTTATAACTTTAACATGGAAATAGAGAACTAGCTATGCATAAGAGCAAAACAATCTATAATATGGTTACATGCTGAATTCAATTTGCCATAATAAAACAACGCCTAACTAAGAAATCAAATGCAAGATTCTCTCCACTCCCTCCCCAATTCTGTGAAACTTTAATACATTAGGGTTTACATCAATTTGAGACCAAAATTAGTTCCTCGAGTTCTTTTATTTTCTCAGACCAGTTGAAACAGAGATATGGAAGAAAATGGGTTTGTCACTGCCTCAACATTAATAGCATTCTCTATGGTGAAATCCATTATCATACCCATAGAAAATGAGCTTTTCAAACAGCACTCGGACAATTACTAGGCAGCCTTTCAAATGAAATTTACCTTCAATAATGCATATATATGCCATTCACAATTTGTGACAAATTTCAATTAAAACCCCCTTTGTACTCACATTTCTTGAAATATAAAATATAAAATACCAAAATTTCAGCAGTTGTTTTTTGACAAACTGTATATTTCAGTCAATGGCTGAAAATATGCGTACCACTTAGCTTCAAAAGGGTAAACATTGTAGCTGCAATGAAGAACACCATAGAAACAGCCACCCAAAAATGCTGCAAACATAAATTCCAAGAGTTGGCATATCAACATAGACAAAACTTAGAACAGGACTAGTGACTCCCAAAATCCAAGGAAAATGAAATGCCTATTTTTATTTAAAAACCTAACTGCATGTTTCTAACCTGAGATAGATTGCAACACAAAATGAAATATGGCTAATGAGGGTCTAATAAATGGACATCTTTGACCCACACTAACATGTCAGGGTAATAAGTAAATGGAAATGCACTAATCAAAGGGAAAATATATGACTGAATTATGTACCTGCATGCTGGTTTCCCATTATGTATTTGTTACTATTTATATTTGGTAGTGTTCTCGTGAGTGACAATGATGTGACAATAAAGGACTGCCACAACACATCAAAAGAAACTTCCTCATTTGATGGCCAACCCTAATCATCTCTCAAATAAAGATTGGATAATCTCTACAATTAAATAGTTGAGTATTTATGAAATGTCTCCTAATGGCAGTGTTTCAATACAGTTAAACTAACATGCATAGCACTTTTAAGAGTATTACAAGATTATAATACAATCATAAATATGATATAAATTCTTAAGCACAAGAATA
Organism: Picea engelmannii; assembly: GCA_009831015.1. Taxonomy (NCBI): domain Eukaryota; kingdom Viridiplantae; phylum Streptophyta; class Pinopsida; order Pinales; family Pinaceae; genus Picea; species Picea engelmannii. The sequence continues at coordinate 76,074 of ML818504.1, read as the reverse complement.
GCTCTCATGTAAACATCAATGTGTATGTACTGTTATCGCACAATCTGTACTTGCCCAAATCCTAAAGGTAAGTAGGCCGATATTGGCGTAACACGAGGGTAATCCTGTCACTGTCACCCCAACAAGATACCCTTTTCTATTTAGGAGGAAAAACCTTCTCCAAGGAAGACGTCTCTAGACCTAGTGGGTTGATGGAGGGAAAGAAATGATAAGCAAACTACCCCTCTCTCTAGGTCACTCAAGTCAAGTTTCAGTCTTGAAGGATGAAGCAAAAGAAAGATAAAGTGTACCTGCCCCTTACCAATACAACAGCAAGCAATAAAGGCAGTAACAAATGATAATGATGCTTCAACATGACAGTAAACTTGTGAATATATGCTGGTTGTCCATGTATGCAGCAAATGACAAGTAGGTTATAGCGATAAGTACATGATAACAGTTGCAATTTGTATCAACAAGAACGCACTTGTGCAGACAATGTGAACAAGCATTTAAAGCATCAATGATAATACTTTGTCTTATGTGAGTTCTCTAAATATATCAACCAGCAATTTGATTTAAACAGGCTGTCTAAGTTAAATGTAACAGCAGTAAAATAGAAGTAATGACAGCAGTAAACAAGCTTCAGAAATGTACTCTGCTAAGGCAATTGAACAAACATTTGAGCATATATTGATAGTAACTTGCCTTGTACAAATTCTGGGCTGTTCTAAGGTGGTTGGTAGGCTGATATAGACTGCAAACAATGGCTGTAACAGTGAATTATCAGCAGTAATTAAGTGGCTGTTAGTATCTCTAAGCTAGGTTAGTTAACTAGTTAAAGTTAGTAGGGTAATCAAGTAGGAAACGGTTTGGAGTTTGAGTTTGAGGATACTTGTCAAGAGTGAGGTTTGACTAGTGCCTTTCTAAGGGTAGTGGAGTCAAGTAGGCGGCTTCCTTCTGCCAACAAGTGATTTTACACATAATCCAAGAGGGAGAAAGACCTAGGAGGAGTAGCACCTTAAGTCCTCCTAGGTTTGACCTCAAGAAGTGAGGAAGCTAGGGTGTAGGCACTTCTAGGCCCTAGCACCTCCTCCTTCTTGGATTTTTATGGATGAAAAGTACTTTGCACAATAACTAAGTATAAACCTCTAGAGAGCAAGCACTTTACACCCCTAGGGTTTCACTAGTTACTAGATCAATTCAAAAAAGCTAGGCAAATGAAAAAAGCAAGAAAGTTAGCACTTTAAGTTTCTTACTTCAAGCATTAATTAAAACATGCAATTTCATAATCTTGTATGAGCAAGCAAACAATTACCATAACCATTTACAATAACAAAGTAAAAATCTACTTACTTGCACCAAGAATAATCATGTAAAACCATGCAAGATTGCCACAAAACTTCATAAAAATTTGTCCAAGTGCCAAAAACAAGCCTTAAAAAAGTAGTGCCCTCCTTATTTCAGCAAATAACCCTTAGTAGGGCGAAAATTTCAGACCTCCACTCTCCCAAGTGAGAGTTATGATAAAATGAATGTCACTTTGTAATGTTCCCAAGCCAAGATGCCAAGAACATTGTATTTTTCATGTGATTTTTAAACGTTTTCTGGTTGTGGCATTTTGTCAAACACTTTGCAGTCTTAAGTCTAATGAGTTGTGCTAGGGTTTATACTGATGGTTGTTATGTGTGTTTGCAGCAATAATCAACATGGATATAGCAATGGAACATACCTCAACAAGATGCAAGATCAACAATACAAGAGATAACCCAAAAATACTTCAGATCTGATATTATTCATAATAGAAGAAAACCCTGATACAATGGATCTGCAGATCTGGTACAATATAGCTAAGAGCTAGTAGCAAAAAGAAGATAACCCTCAAGCAAGATCAAGAAGAAAAGATACAAGCCTCCAAAGGCCACATGGCTGCAATAGATGAATAACAAGATGAGATCCCTGCCCTCTGAAGTGCCAAACCCCAAACCAGATAAGTTGTGCCCTGCTGGAAAGCTGAATACACCCAACAATTCGGCCCTACTGCTAGAGGCCTCCAAACACTCTAAAAATGGCTGGAAGTGTAGATCGGGTCAAGACCAAACCACTGGTGAAGTCTCAGGCTGAACGGTGAAGTTATGACCATCCAGATAAACAAACCCCCAATTGGCTTGCGCCCTCCTGCATGACTGAAGACCCAAGAATTCGGCCCTCTTCCTCCTTGGCACCGATAGCAAGCAAAATACTCTAGAAGAGTAGATCTAGAGTCTAGAAACAAGATAGAATAGACCCCTAGCTGAAGAATGAAGCTTGGACCCTTCCCATGAATAGATCCATTCCAAGATTGCGCCCCTCCTCTAGGATAAATCATCCCACTCTCAAAATAAATTAATGCTCCACCAAAACACCTCCCAGATGAGCCAAGAAGGGCGCCATGGCCTCTACCAAGATAACCCAATAGCCAAATCCTCCAAAACTCCTTCTCCTTGACCAAATCGAACTGCACTAGCTCCACAAGTGCGCCCCCTTGCTGTAAACCCTCCAAGTTGCGCCCTCTCTCTTTTTGTACTTGTGGCTGGAGTAGAATCCCTCTGAAGCTGAGTAGATCTGATGTAAAATGGTGAGGGAGGAATATTTCACCTCCGTGACCAAGCTTGGACCAGGTTGGGTGGGATCTTTCACCACCGAGCTAATCTCTAGGGTTTGTTAAGTCAAAACCCTCAAAACCCCCAAGTGCATGGGCTCACTAACAAGAAGTTGGATATCAAATGATAAACAACATAATGAGAGAATAGAGGCCCCTGTCTCTCTTTTATCCTCCCTGCTCACCTTGTCTCTCCAAGTTGCTTTCACTTTATTTAATTATTAATTAATTAATTAACCATTTTACCTCTAAAAAGTAGTTTATCCCTCTTTGTGCTTCCTTGGCCACTGAAAGTCACTTCTCATCATCCTATCCTATAGTGTCATTCCTCTTGATTCCAATGAGCTATTATACTAAGAGGTTCCTCCAAGTATTATGCCCAATATGACCTACTTAGTGAATTTAATTAACATATAGCCCAAAATAACTCAAAATCACGGAAATCGTCAGAATGCAACGGAACCAAAAAAGCCAAGATGTGCGGAATGGGTCATAATGATGAAATAAGATGAGCGATGCAAGTCGGACCCCACAAAACCCCTCCATAGCTCATGTACTCGCTATAACCTCCATCTGGCTACTCTAGTCATCATAACACTCAGTAATATAATGATGTCCCAAAGTGGGGACATTACACACTTTATGTTTAATTATACCAATATTTGACCTTTAATTATTTTAGGTCAAAATATCAGCGCTGACCTGGCCAATTACAAAATTAAATTCTGGACAAATTAAAATGAATTTGCATGTAAAGACCCTCCTAGGGGTGACGTCATGCCCTTCTAGGGTGACGTTGGACCTCTGTCATGGAATGTTGGGCTCAAGGAATGAAAAGGCACATTCGCCTAGGTCTAGGTCCACCAAAGTGCCTCCAAAGGCAATGTCCTTCTTCTTCTTGGCAGAACCCCTTCATCTTCTTCCTGCCCCTTGGCTGGGGTCTCAGCATCCATCAAATGGGCATCCACTTAAAGTTGTTGACAATGACAAGGATGTTGCTTCTTTCACCTCTACATCTCTACTTCTAATATAATATCTTTCTCTTTGATATGGTTTACCCTCTCAGTTTACCCCCTTTTACAAAAAGATTGCTTACTTTCATTTGTATTTCATTTCTTTCGGCACACCCATACTGCTATCGTTGCTTGTTTTACTCCCTAGTCACATTGACCTATTTTAGTCACTTGTGGACATTAATAAAGTTATCCTATCTCATCTTACTTATGGCGTCTCTGTATATTTTAGGGTGTTCCTTCTTTCACCTCTACATCTCTACTTCTAATATAATATTTTTCTCTTTGATATGGTTTACCCTCTCAGTTTACCCCCTTTTACAAAAAAATTGTTTACTTCCATTTGTATTTCATTTCTTTCGGCACACCCATACTGCTATCGTTGCTTGTTTTACTCTCTAGTCACATTGACCTATTTTAGTCACTTGTGGACATTAATAAAGTTATCCTATCTCATCTTACCTATGGTATCTCTGTATAAGGTCAAATTTATGTCTGAAAGTTCACTAATAGCCACCATTGTTTGTGCAGCGAGAATTGGTACAGTGGAATGGGTCTGGCATGAGTGAGAGAGTGCATGATTTTTATTATACAAGGCAATTTAGTTCACTATAAATAAGATCAACCTAACTTCTAATGTAATGTAACAATAGGTGCCTTGAGAATGATTTTCTATCCCCTTGTATAATGTAATAATAGGTGTTTTGCAGTCAATGTTTCAAACTCATACACTCTTATTTAATGTGCCCTTGTTTGCTAGGAAAAAGCAGTGTTTTTGTTTGCCTCTAACAAATGTCTTGTGAATTTGCTTTAAACCCAACACAATAACCAGTTAAATTTCACTTATAACAGATTTCGCTAGGTTGCTTTCTCAACAAATAATTATGCACAACAGAATATTAAACCAGGAACATAACAATAGAAGAAAACAACAATCACATCACATCTACACAAATATTTTTGGACAATAGTCCTTGGAAAAACCCGGAGGGAAAACCAGTGTAGCAGATTTGGAGATTTTTATTATTCAACGGGAAAATATAGAGATCTTCTTACAGTAAATCGGCACCAATAAAATATTGAGCAAAACCTCAATGTAAAGCTTCCAAGATAAAGTACAACCCCTCTTTCAACCTCTAGAAATCCAAGCGCTACAGCACAACCCTGCACAAGTGCCTCAGCATAAATTGTACGGCTCTTGCGTGAGCCCTGCATCACCCTTGACGGTTCCTCTATTGGCTAAAGGATTTGGCCTTTGCTTGACCCTAGAAGTGAGTCGATCTACGACTGGAAGTCCTCCTCTTTCTCCCTGCAAAACTCTCTTCTCACAAATCCTAGACTGATGCTCCTCTAATCGATCTCTCAATGATCTAATGCGCCCCCCTTAGCCAAGTCGATTCTCCTTATACTTAGTTGAGCAAGTGAAAACCCTAAGCTCATGAGGATGGAGGTCTAGGATTAACTCTCCCTCACTCTCCAAGATGGATGGCTAAGATTAAAACATCCATCACTTAAATTATTTTTCACTTTAACCTTAGAAAAGGTGATCAATAAAGTCAACTGAAGAATATAACACATTAACAGTCCTTTTCCTAAGTTAGACTTGGGGAAAAGTATAACTCAATCAACTTGACTAATGTTTCATTGTCCCCCACCATGCTAGGACGTTGCAATGTGTGGAAGACCTTCCTTGCTACATTCTCAACACTCCCTCTTAGCGAGGAAGGGATTCTACCTCAACCCCATCTGATCTCTGAACTTTTCAAACTTTTGTTTGCTCATGGCCTTGGTGAAAATATCTGCCATTTGCAGATCAGTCTATATGTAATCAAGGCTCACGGCTCCTCTCTATACACAATTCCGAATGAAGTGATATATGATATCAATGTGCTTACTATGATCATGAAACATTGGATTCTCAGAGAGCTTGATGCAACTCTGATTGTCACAATGAATCATAGTAGCTTCTAGCTCCTGCCTGAACAATCCCAAGAGTAGCTTCCTCAGCCACAGTGCCTCACATGTTGCCAAGCTAGCAGCCATGTACTCTGCCTCGACAGATCTTAATACCATTGATCCTTGCTTCCGACTGAACCAGGAAATGATGTCCGATCCAATGTTGAAACAACATCTCTAAGTACTCTTCTTGTCCTCTACACACCCTACCCTACCCAGTCAACCTTTGTAAAGCATGCTAACTTCACTCCACCACTGCGCTCATACAATAACCTGTACTCCATTGTAACTCTTAGGTAGCGAAGCACATGCTTCGGAGAATTCCAATGAACTCTCTAAGGGTCCACCATGAATTAACTCAAAGAGTTTACAGCAAAGTTGATATATGGTCGAGTGTTAACCAGATACATGAGCGATCCAATCAACTGACGATAGACAGTGGGGTCTACTATCTTTGAATCTGACGCATCTCTCTTCCTCCGGTTCGTGACTACAGGCGTGGACATGGGCCTACAATCTGTCATCCTAAACCTACGCAAGATCTTCACTATATACTTCCCTTGTCTCGACAAGAAGCGCCCATCCTACTGCCACACCTCCAAACCAAGCAAGCAATGCATTGACCCAAGGTATTTCATCTCAAACTCAACTGCAATATTTATTTTGCAGTCTTCTATCAGTTGCTCGTCCCATGTCAAAAAAAGGTCATCTACGTACAACACTAGTATGAGAGGTGCCTCCCCTGCAAGAAAATACAGGTTCAGGTCTGCCTCGCTCCCTGGAAACCCATCTCTTTCAAGTAGTTGTCAATCCTTGAGTACCAAGCTCGAGGTGCCTGCTTGAGCCCATATAAGGCTCACCTCAATCTGCAAGCATGCGTCTCTCTGTCACCGACCTCAAGTTTTAAATAGTTATTTGCCTTATGACACCAAGAGTGAAAAAGTATTGGATGTTTTAACTCCCTCATGTTATGATACTGATACTGACATAGCTGATTTTGATGAATTCATACGTGTTGGGAGACGAAGGTGGGATACAAT
>ML818504.1:47598-64602 GCA_009831015.1 Picea engelmannii | reverse complement strand
AGGGACGTCTCCCTTGGACTTGCCCTCCTAAATAGAAAGAGCCCCCCATCGAGGTGACAGTGGGTGGGGAAGCTCCTGTTACGCCGGTTTCAAAGCCTTGACTCAAGCCCTTGGAACTATCCTACAAACCGTGCGATAACAGGCACCACCTCCCATACATCATTTTTCATGATGGATGCATACTCGTCCATCTTGGACTCTTGCCACACTCCATGTTGTGCAGTTTGCTCATAAGTGGAAGGTTGTGCATCAATAAGTTATGTCATTAATGCCATGTACCCAAGTCTCTCTGGTGGTTTACTTCGATTGAAGTCTCTCTCTGGAAGCCCTGTCAGTCTAGAATCACTCACTATGGACTTATACCACTTAGGTCATGGCCTAGAATAACAGCAAACGAATAACTTCAAGGAATTTGAAGAAGCCATGGTTGGATTGACACGGAAGATGGATGCTAAATTTGGTGATTTCAAGGCAGCATTGGTTGCTCTGTTATTAAGGTTGGATGAAATGGAATCAATTATTCAACAAATTAGAGCTCAAGTCCATCCTCGACACTCTATTTCAGACTCAATAAACCTTGGTAGACTCTCTCTTCATAATGATGGTACTAGAAATGGAATTGGTAACACAGACCGTGGAATTGCTCCCATGGGCACTGAAAAAGGGCCTCAGCATCTTTTCAGGGCCCTATAAGCACAAATTCCACCCTCCAATTGAGCTGATAAATCTAATAAAACGACAATGAAAACTTGGCTATATTAAGGAGTAAAACCCCAACTTGTCATGGGCTAGACCCTCTCCGTTTGGGCTAGTGCTTCCCAGCCTCGAGGGGGAGTCCCTAGGGTGATTTTGCTGCTGTCCTAAGTCTAATTTTCTGCAAAATAAGACAAAAACAGCGGTTGTAGCGTCTTGGACATCGTGTTAATTCCATCCAAAACGTGGTGAAAAAGGTAGTTTTGTTTGCTTAGAGGGATCTTGTAGGGTTAGCACAATAAAGAGAGAAGGAAAGAGAAAGAAATTACTCAAAAGGTCGATGAAAATCACAATGAATAGCAAGAAAGCGACTAATCTAATTGCAAAATTCACAAAAGTACCATCAAGAAGAAAGGTTAGAACACAAACACACAACTTATTGATTGATAGGCTTGCAAGAGGGTTGGTTGCACCACAATTGACAAGTCCACAACCGGTACAATAATCACTTTGGTCAAAGAAGAGTAACTAGACTAAAGAATGAGAGAAGTGTGCTAGTTGCTGCCAAAATCTTACCAATAACCCATGTAGAACATCCAATATATAGTGATGAGGGTGCAAATCCCAAGAGAGAACCCAGAGGACGCATGGATGGCTAAGAAAGGAAGGTATGCGCATGAGAAGAGAGAGGAAGGGTGAGGAGGACATGCGCATAGGTAAGAATAGCTAAGAGAGGGATGAGAAAGCATGCATGCACAAAGAAAATGGAGTTATGGTCCCATGTGTGATGGAAAAGGAAGATATGCGCATTAGTTTATTGAGAGGATGTGCATGGTAGAGAGGACAATAGGAGATGAGTGTGAGAGGGATAGGAAGGGGTGAGGAAATAGAAACTAGGGAATAGGAGATAGACATGTGCTAGGTAAAGAGGGTGAGTTTAAGTGATGAAAGAGATGGGTTAATGCGCACAAGAGAAGAAAGCGCCCTAAGAAATAAGAGGAAGGAGCACCAAGAGATCGAGAATGGAAAATAGAAAGCCACGCATGAGAGGAAGAGGCTAATAAAGGCACATATATGGAGTAGATGGCTTAGGAATAAGCTTTAAGCAAAGCTACATGGCGCAAGCAAGGGAAGAAGAGAGAATAAACCACCACCTATGTGTCACACATGTGAGCAAAGAAAGAGAAGCAAGGACGCACTCTTGGGAAGAGGGAGTGAATAATGAGTAAGACACAATGCGCATTGGCTTTAAGGAGAGAGAGAGAGAAAGAGAGAGAGAGACGCATGGAGGATATTTTCAGCAATCCAACACATGTCAAAATGCTAAATTTGGCCAGGTAAATCTTGAGTTAGCCACAAAATCATTTTCTCTCTATTTTTTAGTGATTCTCCTAAATTTTAGGAAACTAACGTTTAAAAGCAAATTAGGGAGAAATTTGAGAAACTATTGCATGGAAAGTGAAAAGGTGATAAGTGAGGAAACGTTAGCCTTGACTGGCTAAACTTTCTCCTGGAAGTGCCACCTCATCCTCTACGTCCTCTTCTCTTTAATTAACTCTTCATTAAATGCCTATGCCTTGGAAAATGAGCCCTTGCACAAATGATGCCATGTAGCTGCCACATCACCCTAAAACTCTGTTGCATGTTGAAATCTAAGCCTGCCACTTGTTGCTTCAAGTTTCCAAAAATAGTCGTCCGATCCCAAAAATTTAAAACTCACCGAAACTCAACCAAACTTTCCAAAATTGTTCGAGATGACTATGAGACCACCACCATGTGTCCAATGTCTAAAAATAGACACTGCTAAAAAATAGAAAGTTCCTGCATGTCCATGATATTATACTCATTGGATTTGATTTTCCACAAGGAACCTGAATCCGCAATCAGAATTAACATGCAAGCCTCGATGCTCAACTTGCTAAAAATAGAAATTTGTGGCAAATCATCCTGAAAGAGGTCCAAAAGACTCATAATGTCTCAAGGATCCATAATGTGCGCTCAGAATCTGAATCTAGGGCCTGGAGCTCAAACTGCTAAAAATAGAAATTTCTTACATGTCGACCAGAAAAGTGATATCGGGCCTAGAAATCATGCAAGGACCATCCCTGTATGCTCAGAACTACTCCAAATTGCCAAGAGACCCCTCAAACCGTGTCTCCTAAAAAGTAGGGATACCTGTTGTAAACATCTATCTCAAATGCATGGGAAACCAAGCTAACTCTAACTCTAAACCAAACAACCATGTACCCATATACCTGTCTCTAATAGGAACCAACCTCTTGCTCAACACAAGTGCTAAACTCTAGGAGAATCTCAGAATGCCAACCAAACTAGTGCATGCTGGCTCTTAACCCTCAAGATTTTCAAGGGTGAAAATCTTGGGGTTAACAGACCCCTGAATTTCAAGATTCCACCTCTTCTATCTAGATAATGTATTTCAAATTTTTGTAGTGTTTAGGATAGTTCTATAAAGATGTAATCAATAATGAAGAACATGGATATCGTCTTGGAAGGATACTAAATTTTGTTGTCTGTGTATTAGATATAGAAAATTCCAGGCGGTATGCCATCTTATGTAGACATGTTTGAATGTTGTTTGCCCTGGCACAACTCCTTTTAATACAAATTATGTTCAGTTTCTTTAAAAAAAAGAAAAAGAAAAAAAGGGGGGTATTTGAAGAAAAGGAATTTATTATTTTATTCCAAGTATATCAACTTTATAAAAAGGGTTACTCAAGCTATAAAAAGGGCTACATAAGGAACTTTTACTTTCAAAGAAGTCATTGAAGAATTTTTTATAAAGGTATTATTTAATCCTTGGGAAAAAAAAAGAAGGGTTATATAAGTTGCACAATCAAGGAATTTCAGTGCTACTGAGATTCAAAGGGACATTTGAAGGGAAAGATACTACTATCTCTATTGCTCCTACATTGAATTGTAATTATGTTAGTGTCGAATGTGCTAACCAATTACTGATGCCTGAGTCAAATATAATGGATAAGATAAACTCGTGGAACGAAAAAGAATGGCATAAGCAATCTACAACTAAACATTGGAGATTATACACTTATATCGCAATTCACTGTTACCTCCTTATTGTGTGATGACAGTGACATAATTTTGGGTTCACCCTGGATGGAAACACTAGGGTCTTTTATCTTAAATACGAAGAAAAAGTTTTTGACCTTTTCCTATAAAAAGAAGAAGACTACGTTACATGATGTTAAATTGGATTGAGATCCAGTAACATCAAAAGAAATTAAAGATATTTCAAAGATTATCCTTCAAGATCATCAGAAGACAGTACAAACGGTGCAAAAAGAATTTGACAAGGTTATTGCAAATAAAAACGAAGAACTTTCTCGCTTAAAAGATCACAGTCAAAAACTACTTGCACAAATCAATAAGTCAAAGGATACAAAACATTGCGTTCAGAAGTTGGAACAACAGAATCAAGATTTCGGGAAGAAATTATCAGAAAAAGAGAAAGAAAGCTCATGCTTAAAAGATTATAATCAAAACCTACTTACGCAAATCAAGAAGCTTTAAAATGATAAGAAGTCACTGGAAAATAAGTTAGAACAACTTATTGAGAAGGAAGCATCAAAATCTTTAAATGTAAAAGTCCAAGTTGTGGAAAAAGGAACAAATACAAATCCAATACACATCACGGCTCAAGAAGGTGCAAAGTGAGTTCAAGAAAAGACTTTCTCAGATGTTGAAGAACAAACGATAGGAGTTCGAAGTATACTTACTAACAAAAATTCAACAATCAAGAAGGCAACACCAAGGCATGAAGAAGAAATAATATCAAAAGAAAACCAAGAAAATGCTACAACTACAATAAGAGAAAATCATGTTACAAGAACTCCTTATCGACATCCAAATAATAAGAGCAAATATCTTAACCAGTCAAAGTATCAATATCACTCAGGACGGAAACAACTAACTTATCTGCCTAAAAATATTGATACCAACGCAATTATGTCTCATGATAAAAGTGTCAAGGTTACACGCACCATAGCACTTCTCAAAAGAACCTGTCAGACACTCAATATACTTACCAACTTAGGGAGAGTTCCTGGTGAAAGTAGTCTTGTTTCAAAAAAGATGTTAGGGTTTGCTCAAACTCGGAACTAGACCTCGCGAGAGAATCGAAATTGGATGATCTTCTTGTGTAAGTTCCCCTGTGGAGTCATCCATGTATCCTATGGAGTCGCCAGGGGAGTAAAAGAAAATAAACCAATTAACATAAAAACTCATTGATATCGTTGCCACTGAAATTTGCATTCGCCGACAAGGACGCCAATTTGTTAGCACACTTTTCCAACCTCCAATCAAATCTGATATAAATGTAAAATCAATGATGGAAAAGTGGCTAATTCAAGGAGAGAATGCCCCCACGTGTCACAAGCAAACCTCCTCTCCGTACGCGCTGGTGCGTGCCAACCTCAGGGGGGAGTCCCTAGGTACCTCGCTATTGATTTGGGTCTGATTTTTTTGAAATAAAAGATAAAAAACATCAACCAACTTTGTCTTGGACAACGTGTAAGACCACCCAAGACGTTAGGAAAAGATAGTAGAACTCACTTGGAAGGATTCCTACAGTGTTAGCGTGAGAAAGATGAATAGAAAGAAGAAAAGAAAACCACTTAAAAGATCGAAATTAATCACAATAAATGGCTATGAGCTACTAATCAATGCACAAAGTAAAGACACAATACCGACAAGAAACAAAAGCTCGATACAAGTACAACACTTCTTTATTAATGGCTTGCCAGAGGGTTGGTTGCACCACAGTAGACAAGCACAAAAACCAATACAATGATTATCCCCGCACAAAGAAAGAGTAGCTAGACTATCGAAGAAGAATGAAGGAAGAGAGAGAGAGTATGTATATTGTTGTTGTTGAAATATCCGACCCATAACAATGGGGAGAAGCCTCATTAAATAGGAGTGAGGACGCACTATGTGTGTAATAATAGGAGGTGCATGAGATAAAAGTCTAAGAATAAGAGGGTGTATGAATATAAAAATAGAATGGGAGAAAGAAGCACATGGATAAAGAATAATAAGAAAGGATGCACATGTATGGAATGGAATTAATGCACATGAAAGGAAACACGTGTGGACGGAAAAGAATGAGTGTGCTAAAGACAAGAGTGAAGTGCACATGAGAAAGGGAATATGTATGGAAGTGAGGGTAAGGGAGTGCGCGTGGATTTAGGGAAAAGAGAGGTGTATTAAAAGAATGGAATATCTTCCCTAAAAAATAGGGAGTGAGCGCTAGGATTCAGGGAAAAGAGAGGATCATTAAAACAATGCGCTAGGAAGTAGGAATTAGGAGGAAAATAGAGATAATGTATGCTAAATAATAAGGAAAATGGAGGCACATTAAGACAATGTGCTACAAATTAGGGAGAGAGGGCAATTAGGCTAAGAAATAGGGAGAGAGAGGATGCTAAATAATAGGGAAAATGGTGGCACATTAAGACAATGTGCTAGAATTTAGGGAGAGCTAGAAATTAGGAAAAATGGAGGCTCATTATGACAGTGCACCAAAAAATAGGGAAAATGGAGGTCGTTAATGCTAGAAAATAGGGAAAAGGAGGTGCATTAAATGAGACTTAGGGAATATGCATAAGGAATAGGGAGCATGTGTATGAAAGGGAAAGTTTATCTTTAGTCAATTCAAACACGTAAATTTATCATGTGTACCAACTCACCCACACGCCCTCTTAATTAATTAATTTCAATTAATTGCTTTATTCCTTGGAAAGTGTGTCGCTTCATTAATTAAACCATCCCACTGCCACATGTCACACTGCATCACTGCCATTTGTCGAAATCTAACCTTGCCACTTGTCACCTTTGGAGGCGACCACCCTTGCTATAAATATAAACTACTAAAAATAGGGGTTCGACCCTAAAAAATAGGAAATTGCCAAATATGTCCAAGATGACTAGGAGACCACCACCATGTGTCAAATGTCTAAAAACAGACACTGCTAAAAATAGAATCTTGCTACATGTCAATGATATCATACTCATCAGATTTGATTTTCTGTGAGATTCCACATATGTGATCAGAATTGACATGCAAGCCCTGGTGCTCAACCTACTAAAAATAGAAAGTACCTGCGTGATCCCCGGACAAAGTGTCATCGGGCTCAAAATCACACAAGGACCAATATTGTATGTTCAAAACTATCAAATGAGTCTCCGATTATTGTCTCCTAAAAAGTAGGGCACCTGCTAAAAATAGCAATCTCTCTCAAATCCATGCGAAATTGTGCTAGGTCTATCTCTGAGGCAACAAACCACCACAACATCATTCATGTGTCTGTCTCTAATGGGAACCAACCCTTGGCTTACACCAATGCACAACCTGGGTAAATCTCTAACCGTCAGCCAAAATAGACTATGTCGGCTTTCAACCCTCAGGATTTTCAAGGGTGAAAATCCAAGGGTTAAAAATACCATATCTACTTCGTAGGCTAATCAAAAAGATAGTTATCTATAAATTGAGGTTGTTCTCATATAGTTTAACCCATATTGTCTAGTATCAAACATGGCCAAGTGTGTCTACATTAAAGCTAGAACATGAACTCTTATAGAGTAGAACACAATAAGATAATATAGATGACGTAGAGGAATCATAATCAATCATCACTATATAATGCATATCAAATCTACTTTGTAGGCTAATAAAAAAGACAGTTATCTCTAGATTTGAGCTTGTTCTCATACAGTTTAACCCATATCGTCTACACTATCTAACATGCCCAAGCATGTCTACATTAAAACTAGAACATGAACTCTTATAGAGTAGAACATAATTTTTGGCAAGGAATTGTTTTCATCAACACATTTGCTCCCTCCCTCCTCAAATATATATTTAGAGGAGAAGATAACATATAGAATAAATTAGAATCCAATAAAGGAATTGATTGTTTATGTTTCATTGTACATATTATAGTAAATCCACTAATGTTTTGAGACTTTAACACCAGTAATGTTATGTACACTACATTGGATTTGTCTGTTGTATCATAAGTTATTAATAAGTTGTCAACTAATATTTGTTTTTATTTTTCTGTATTGCCTTGCACTGTTCTTACTACACAATGCACAGTTAAAACAGCCATAAACAAAACAAACAAGCCCCCAAAGCTTCAGTTTGCAACACTATCCAACGAGCATCACAAAGAGACATATCTCAACGAATATAATAACTTAGCAGATGACATTCAAAAATATATCCATTTATACTACTTGTGGCTGAAAACTATTCCCATGTTAAATAATACTTACAGGAAGTGTGTCCCAAATGGCTTCATCAGTCATGTTTTCATCGTCACTGGGCATCAAAGCTCTACACATCCTACATACCCATACAAAGCCTATAAATTTTCAATGTAAGGATGTATATCAAGACAGAATTCTACCAAGAAGATATAAAGGAGATTTAATCTATGTCAGGATATTTAACAACAAACTTATAAAATTGGACATAGAATAAATACCAGTAAAACCATCCTTACAATATGTCAACTTGTTCACTTGAATTCATTTCTTTATATTTTAGTATGTTCATAGCCACTCTAACTAAAAAGTCTTTAATTTTGAAATCTAGACAAGAAAAATGACTCTAAGCATGATACTTTTCTAACTGTGCAACAACCATGTCCTTAGACTTTGCAATTATAAGAATAACTAGCTAAAGGATAATTTACAATTAACAACCAAAAATAACATTTTGATCCATAACTGAGCCACTAAATTAAACAAAACATAAAATAAGGAAAGTTCTAAACAACGCATAGTTAGTGAGACAGTTTCTCACCTAAGTTGCCATGTTTTGCAGGGACAGGCATGAGGAAGTCATTTTTTAAAATCAGGGGGTGTCAGGGTGCACATATAAAAAATTTAAAATGAAAAAGTTAAAAAAACATAATGAAATATATGTGAAACAGTAAAACTTTAAACATTTAATATAACACTTATTGAATGATTCATTAATATATTATAAGACTCGACAACAACCATAATTCAATGATTCATTAACAATTTCAGATTCAAATTTCAATACTCGGACTCATAAATGACAAGATCATAAGATTCATGAATACAAATTTCAAAATTAAAATATTTAACCAAATAGTATCAAAAAACGCTCCATGGCATTCTCTAATCAATCAAGACTTGAGTTATGAAATTAGAAATAATGCTCAGTAGAGTCAAGGCTCAAGACAGTTAAGTCTTCTACACAATCTTCAACTTCTAGATCCTCAATCAAGAAGATCTCCAAATAATCATTGCTCTCAAGCTATGTTACCGGATCTGTCAAGGACCGGGAGATGGATCTGCGCATCTGCGAATCCTCGGATCAGATACGAATCCAGATCTCACTAGGATCCGTCCGTGAGAATGCAGACTAGATGTGATTTCTATTTGGGTTTCCCATAATTGTGGAAGAGTGGGTCGGTTGGTGAAAGGCCATTCCAGGACCTTGCCCGTAACTGATTGAAGGCGATTTAAGAACCTGGTTGGTTTAACCTATTGATCGCAAGCACTTGCTTGACTGATTTAGTTGGTCAACCTATTTCAGGACCTAGTTTCTTTTATCCTTGATCGCGACCACTTGCTTGCCTGCCTTTCGCCTGCCTTATTTGGTGAGCTTGATCCATTCATTCCACTGATTGGTTTGTCGGCTTGCTGTAAAGGTTGTGGATGACCTTCATTTGTCATTGAAAGGCTTGTGGGTTGCCTTTGTTTGCCGTCAATACCGGAAGGGTTCATTGCCACTTTATAATTATAACTTAAACATAACTTTCCACTATTTATAATTATAACATATATTTTATAATACATAAATTCTAACATGTTTATAAAGTTGTTATATATATCAACAATTTGATTTATATATTTATAAAATTATATAATATATTTTTAATTATAAAATTATTAAGTTAAGTTATAGAAGTTATGTATTATATATAAAAGTATTACAAATATTATATAAATATATAAGTTATAAATTTAAAATGTGTATATATTTTTATTTTTAAGAAATATAAAAATATATTTATATTGTTTGTACTTGTCGTTTCGGTGCCGTACCCGGATCTTGGCTTTTCAAAAAACTAGTGGACCCGTATCCAGATCCAAATCCTGATAACTTAGCTCTCAAGCAACAACTCATCTGCTCAATTTGTTAAAACAAGTAGAGCACTAGCTCATCTATTCAGTTTGTAAAAACAAATACCTCAACAAGGCATCCAGTTCAATTTCCCTGTCCACACACATAACATAATCTATGTATAGATCCCATTTCGGGAAGGACACTCTCTTGCAACCCGAGTCTTCTTGAGCAAGAGACAAAGGGTATGGTGACTATAGCCTATGTTGTATCCATTATGAATCCCAATCAGTTTATCTTCACTTGATGAATAAAAGAGTAAGTGGTTGTTAACCCCTAGATTGCATGTACAATTGGAGAGTTAAGTTTACAAGTACATCAAAGGTTTCAAATTGTTCAGCACCTTCTATGATTCGAGTTCCATCAAGTTTTGAGGACTTGTTATTTTTAGCAGTTCTACTTTTTAGGAGCTAGAGTTTCGAGGCCCACATGTCAAAGTTAGTTACAAATTCTTGGTCGTTGAGAGCACACAATTCCTATGAGCCTCTTTCCGACAACATGCAAGGTGTTTCTTTAAACTATTATTTTTAGCAATCAGGGCTACAAGGCTTACATGTCAAATCAAAGCACATATCCAAGTTCATCGGAGCTAGACAAGTCTAATGAGACCACTTTCATTGACATGTGAGACACTGCTATTTTAGCAATATCTATTTTTAGACATTTTTAACAACTGTTGCCATTGCTTTTATTATAATGTCCCTTTCCAAATGACTACATGGAGGATGACGTATTAGCCTATACACTCGTGACTCTCCCCGTAGGCTATAACCAATGGGAAAGGGGAGACTATGAAGATTAATTGATGCACTATCTTATTAAAGCTAAATCCTAAAGTGACATTAATTAATTAAAATAAGGTTATAAAGAGACTATGATTAATAGAGAAAATAACCTTAGAAGTCACTTTAATTATTGAAGTGATTGGCCCAACTATTTTATTTACCATTATTCATCATCAAGATCATTTCCACACAGTTTGTTCTTCATTTCGTTGCATTCCGACGATTTTCGTATAACAGGGTTATTATTGGGCATATTTTTATTAATTACACTAAAGGTACTATTTGGAACTTGTTTCTTGGAAAACTACCTTAGTGTAATAGCTCGTTGGAACTGGGGCAAAAATATCTACAGGATGGGAGGATGAAAAGTAACTTTCAGTGGTAGGAGAAATCTTAAAGGCAAATTAATCACTTTCTGGGGTTAAAAAGGTAAATAAATTAATAAAGTGATTTTAGAAGAAAATACTAAAGATGAATTCAAAAGTCATTTGAAGAGAAAAAGGTGAGAGGGGTATAAAGAAGAGATAGGGGCTCATTTCCTCTCATTATGCATGTTATGTTTTTGAGTTGAGATTGTGGAGAGCTCAAGGAGCTTTGGAGGCTTAGGGTTTGGAGTAAAACCCTAGATCTAGTTTCATTGATGAGAGATCCACTCTAGCTAGAGGGATTGGTTTCAGTGGGAGATCCCACTCTAGCCATCTTTGTTACAGGTACCATTCTACAGGTTGTATTTGAGATGGAACACACATCTATTGGGGTTTCTGCAAGGACAGTGTGCCATCAAGAGAAGGGATGGATTTGGGGTTTTGGGAGTGACATCTAGAGGAGATCAATTCTTGCTTGTGTAGCCATAGTTGGACGACCTTGTTGGTATATTTGGAGGGTTTTCCATTGGGGGAAAACTATTATTTTGAGGTTGGGCATGACTAGCTTAAGGAGGGCGACTTGGAGGTTGAAGAAATCTTGGGTGGAGCCAGAATTTGCACTTCTTATTGGTTAGATTCATCATCTAGGCCAGCCATACCTTCATCTACATTTGCTCGTGAATTTTGTGGAGATCCGAGGTCAGATTTATTGTTATTATTTCAGCAGGGCGTAAGTCTCATGGAGTGGGCATTTCTTGGCATGGGAATTGTGGATTTTTGCATGATATAACATCCCTTTGGGCAGCCATCATTAGGGGATCGTAAAGGAGGATCTTTGTCACCATTTCCTTGCATTTTGGAGCCATTGTAGGCCAATAAAGTGGTTGTTGTATTACTTGGATCAGATCTGGAAATTACTTCTATGGACAGCGATATATAATAAATAAATAAGCAAGGATTCTCAGAGGTATTTACTATTTATGATTTCTCAAGTTATATACTTGGTATCATTTCTTGTATTAATGTGGTATGTATGTTGTGAGTGTCCTATGCTGTTCTAAATCATTATAATTAGGAAAACATGTTTAAAATGCAAGCTACAGCGAATGCATGCAAACTGTTTGACATAATGATTCAATGAGAAATGCTAATATACACATACTAGAACTCATATAGATATAACAGCAGACCTTGATGGAGTTGTGAGGTAGAAACCTCTTCAAATGACTCCCTAAACACAACAGAAACCTTCCATGAAGTCGGCACATCCGGAAGAGTCCATTTGACAAGGAAACTAAGTCTGACATCTGACTGTTTGACGAAATTTCCCAAAGAAGATATGCAGATCCCTTCATCAATTTAATTGGGAATCTTACATTTATTTTCATATTCCAAGACTCCCATCTTTTAGGAGGTGGCAAAGCTACTTTTGACATTGTTATCGCACAGTTTGTATTTGTGGTAATAGGTTAGAAGATAAAGGGATAAACTAGCGGAACAGGAACCAATCCCAGCCAATGTCATTTCTTTCTATTCTACGTGGTAAGGCCCAAGGGAGACGTCCCTGGTGACCTGGGGCTTTGAGAAGGATGATAAGGCAAAAGTGTAAATCCCCCCTCACAAGTCACCACCGAGCAGAAGATCCGGCTAAACAACCAATAATAAGAAGTAACCAAAGAAGAAGAAAAGCACTTGTCCGGAACAAAGCAACAAGAAACTTATACGTGCAAATCTTGGTTAGTACTTCATATATCAAAGATCATCTGCTAATTCAACATATAAGCAATTATAACAAATAAATATTGACGAAGTCAACGTTTGTCAATATAGCAATGAAATGATATCACACCTCCAATAAATACCAAAATGATGTAGCAATCAATATATCCAATCAATCCTTCATTCAATAAATGATTTAAACATCATTCAATTGCTTACAAGGCAAAACATTGCAGCACAACGATGATAATAGCCAATGATGACGACAGCAATAGGACTAGGTTTCAAACCAAAAGAAAAAGTATTTTGAGAGTGTTTAGGATCAAATCATTTCAACACTAGAGGCTTAGATCAGTGCCTTAGGGTTTAATGGAGTCAATAAGAAGGACGCAAGAGTTGAAGGAGAGTGACTAAACACTAGAGGGAAGGGTTCTGAAGTGTTGCAATAGCAGGGCTTCAGAAACGAAACCCTAGGGGAGAGAGGCTCACTTCGGTGTTGCTAAAGCAAGGCCTCATGCTCTCTCCTCCTTATTTAGATCAAATTGGCAAAACGGCTAGCTGAAGATAAAGCAAAGACAACCAAAGCATGAGGGTTTGAAGAGGCAAGGTGTTGCTACAGCAAGGCCTTTTCAACAAACCCTAGAATGGTAAGGCCTTGGTGTAGAAGAACTAGGCCAGGGACGTCTCACTCTCTTTGGCTTCTGGATAGTACAACTAGCTCAGGGAGAAGAAGAAATGAGAGTGTAGCTATGGCTAGGCTCTCTCTTCCTTCTTCAATGGCTGAAAATTTATCTATCAAGGGACATGAGGCAAGGACAATTAAATGTGCTTGTCACCTAGGGTTTTGATTCAGCAAATTTATAAGTAATGTGCAAGAAATTTAAACTACAACCATTCAATAAGAAGTTTTGCAGAAAAAACACTTACAAATAATGAAGAAATAACCATGCAAACCCTAGTTGTAACACCTTCCTTCAAGAGAAACACCATAAATGCCAAAAAATCTCTTCCTTCAACAAGTGCGCCTCTCTTAAATCAACCAAAAACCCCAATAGGGCGCTAAAATCAGACCTCACTAATGAGTGAGTGATGAATGATGATAAAATGAGAGTCAAAACCCTCAATATATAGTGTATCAATAACCTAATTTAACTTTTTACGTCATAAAAAGGCCGACAAGGCCAAAATACCAAAATAATATTGTTTTGCATTTAAAAGTTCATTTTAAAACCCTAATTGAGCAAAAGGTGAGACGTCACCCCTTCTAAGGGAGACGTTAGCCCCTTTTAGGGCAAATGCAGCAATAAAGAGCAAAACGTTAGCCCTCTTTAGGCCTCTCCATCATGCCACACGTGCCAACTGCCCTGTCAAATTGCCACATGCTCAAGGTGATGTCATGAGCCCATAGGTGACATCATGAGCCCATATGTGATGTCCTGGGCCATCTATGGCAAACGTTTCACTAGAAGTGGGTCAATCCCCCTAGGTCGGGCTCTACCAAAGTGCCTCTGATGAAACGTCCTCTTCTTCTCCAGTGCAAAACCCTGATCAACCATCGTCCAGTCTCTGCCCCCTAATGGGGTCTCAGCATCCATCTGGTGGGCTCTTCAGCCCCATGGAGGTCCGAACTGATCATCTCCCCATGTGTACCGATCCAAATGGTACCTGTCCGTCGAGCATGGTCCTGCACATCAAAAGTTGCGCCCTCCATGGGCTCATTAGTCACAGGGATCATAGCAATGTCAATCACATTTCATCATTAATATTATTAAACATATGCATAAAACCTCTAATATATCTATCAGTAGCTCAAAGACATTACAAAAACCTGCAATACAAGATTGGAGAAAAAGACAAGACGTCCTACTGGGCTAGTATCCACAAGAAAAGGAAAGTTTCCAGGAGGATTTCATCCAAGCCATGTAAGTGAGGTGATGTGGCTAGGGGATGTCCAGACATGTGAGTGAAGTGAGAGCCAAGGATGCATAATGTTATCTGTGGGTGCCTTTGTAGAAGGCGAGTTGTACCTGTCATGGATGTATATTTTTCCAAGCCCGTTCTTGCCTTTATTCTTTTTTAAGCTTTATTCTTTTTTTAGCTTTATTCTTTTATTTGCTTTTTCTTCTTTTTCTTTTTACTCAAGAGCTAACCAGAGGACACTGCCTTGGCATGGTGACCAGAGCTAACAGTGTTACCCACAAGTACTTTCACAGAGATGAAAAGGATGGCTCGTGATGAGACCCCCTTTCCCTTGGCCATGCAACCAAAGGTCACTGCCCTGGCATCGTAACCAGATGGTGGCAATGTCATACTGTTAGGTACCCATGAACCTAATAGGCTAGCTCGTGATGAGACCCCCTATCCTCTGACTAGGTCTTGTTTGTTATTTTCCAGGTCCCTCTTGTTTCTTGCTGAGAGGCCTTTTATTGCCTTCTCGGGGACCCCTGGGCAAAGCATCTCGAGGTTTCATTTTTAGGCTTTTGTCTTTTACCAGCTGCTTTTACCTTCTGGGCCTTTAGCCCCTTCTTCCCACAAGATAAGGTGAAATCCTACAAATAGGTCAACCCAATGCTCGGACAAGGGGAATGGGATAAATGAGCGGGAGATAAGATGAAACAGTGGTGCTATGATGGGAGCGGACGATGGATTTTCAGAAATCCCCCCAGTGGCAAACCAAGACCTATGGGCACAAGCTTGCTAGGGCACCCTGTCAATTTCCCCAAGCATGGTCAAGTGGGCTAATGTAAGATCCAAGCAGTTGTTAGAGATAAAAGGAATCAGATGTATATATTTAAAGGTTTCAATGATCAAAAGTGACACATACCATGATACCTAGACCAATTACCTCATGGAGCAAGAACCTCTTCTGATACAAGACCAAGTCGATGGTGATGGATGTTGTTGCTGCTGACAAGACAAAGTTGATGGAAGAAGAAAAGGATGGGCCCTCCAGGGCCATGCTCAGGTCAATCCTGCTCTCGATACTCCATGTCTAGGATCTGTGGGCCTCGAGAGATGATCTCCTAGTTATCCCTAAAAATCGGGGATAACATCTGGCTCCAACTCGGGGACATGTGCTCACCGTAGAGCGCGTGAGAACCCCAGCATCTCTGGCATAACCTGCAGACTTGCTCAATCTCGATAGGGGCATCAGTAACAAAAATGGGGCGGTAATGCCACCCCAGCATATATATATAAACTGAAATAAAACAATCAACAATGCAAATGTGAAAGCAAACTAACATGAAATGCAAATGGTATAATATGTGAAAGCAAACTAACATGAAATGCAAATGGTATAATACACGAATACAAAATGCCTACTTACCTACACTTACTTGTGAAATCAGGTCCCCCCACCTTGGTGGGGTTTGAGGAGGTGCCCGTTGATAGGTAATGGGCGCCTTCTTCCCTCTAAAGTGGATAGATAATATGAGTCATTAATTGATTCCATTCCAACTTTGAAGGGTCGGAGCCATGACTGAGTGCTTTCGTTTACATTAGTTGGCTCTCCTTTCTGGGTATCCCACATCCATACCATGTCTCCCTCCTTGTACTTTATGACTTTGTATTTGGTCGTTCCTTGGACAACCCTGGTGTATTGTGCTGAGGGAGTGTTAATGTTTATGCCATTATTATAGTTCTTTGTATTTCAATAGATAAGAGCAACATAAGAACAAGATCACTAAGAAATAAACATTCACAAGAGACACAGCATTTATCCTGGGAAACCCTCTAGGGGAAGAAAACCTAGCAAAAACTTCCTTATCATAAATTGCCAATACAATGTTCAAGAGATAACTCAAACCAATACAGATAGTCCTCTCCAAAAGATGTGCCACTCTTCTCCCTCTCTCCAACTGGTAAGTTGCAGCTTGCCTCTTAAGAAATGAGCAAGTGAGTTGTGTGTTAAAGTGAAGCGCTAGCCTCTCTATATATACAAGACTGGCACGTGTGAAGGGTCTTCACTGGCAGGGCCGACCTCTCACTTTGGGTGGGTAAACCCACCTTTAATTTATTTCTAGATCTCAATAATAACTGTTGGGGCCGACTTCTTATTCTGCCTATTACAATTGTCTATTGACCAATCTGCAAAGGGGGATTTGGTCCTAATACAATTACCGACATGATTAATCCACAATGGAGATTAATCCTATGAATAAAATAACAATAAGAATAAGAATACTCTTTGCAGTTACATTATTTCAACACTCCCCCTTAACAAGAAGGGTATTCTTCA
>ML818504.1:9789-21352 GCA_009831015.1 Picea engelmannii | reverse complement strand
GGCCTTTGGGAATGCCACTTAAATTAAGGATTAAGCTAATATTACTCCATAAGCTTCCTTTCAAAATAAAAACAAAACAAAATAGTATTAACAGCAAAGATTTGTACATCAAGAATTTGGAAACAATGTACTCAACTATCTTGCTTTTAATTTTCCCTAGCATAGATGTACAAAAGTCATATATCTCACATGTAAAATCCTTGTGCGAGATAATTAAATAGTCACATTTAATGCATTTTTATTATAGAACATAGTATTGATTATGACTAAAATTATCATGCTGTCTTGTAAACACAACTCTCTCTCTCTCTCTCTCTCTCTCTCTCTCTCATGCATAAAGAATGGAACCACTTTATTCAACCCTTCACATGATATTCATTTCAGTATAGAAATATTAAAGAAAATGCTCAAACAATGGAACCAAAGAAATAAATAGTACCTAAAATTATCGACAAGGACAATGATTTCAAACAATAGTAGTGGTATAAACACAACCTTCAAATTCACCACCGGTATGCCATACCCTGCATGAAATCAAAGGTTTTCCTTAGCTCACACTATGATATATAAAGAAATCTCATCATCTGTATAAATCTCTAACACTCTTTTAAGATGCATCTATACATCTTTTGTAATTTTGTTCCATTTGTATTGGCATTTCCTATGTATCAAAATAACTTTGGTTTCCCAAATATGTATGCAATTTTTGCACATTAATGCACTTGACTGTGAACTAAATGAGCATATGTACAAATGTATTTGAATAAGCACATGCAGAACCAAAGCTAAATTAAGTGAATAAACTTCATAACTAAATTAAGTTTTTCAGGCTTTTCTTTGAAATCCCAGGTTTCTTGTCCAACCTACCATATCGACTATCAAGATATGTGCAAAGCATCAATTCAAATGCAATAAGAAGTGGGACAGCAACAACAGTATGACAAGGTGCCCACTGTCCAAAAACAACAATGGAAATTTTAGCATGTAAATGACAATTTCAATACAAATTATACAATATATTCCTTGCACAAGTTGAAATACTTTTAGCATTCTTAGATTTTGATCCTATATAATATTGAACATTCAAAAGAAAACAACTTGCATTCCTTGTTCCACTCCATTATAGTAACAAGTATAAAAGATTTGTTAGAAGAGACGTTTGAATTACATGTCGATCATGAGGTGGTACAGGAGCTGGCAAAGAGAATCGTCCTCGAGCCACAATGATATGAAAAATCCATAAAGGCAGGAATATAAACCTGCAAATATCAAAAAGGCATCACTTGGACTAGACCTCACAACAAAATTACAAGATAATGTTCAGGCATAATATCTTACTAGTTCAGAAACATTTAATCTGTGCATAAGCTCTCCCATGTGACACAATTGAATTTGAAACACGAATCATTAACAAAGAGAAAAGGGAAAAATCTTGATCACCTCCTCTTCATATGTCCAAACTTGCATTGATGTGTAATCTCTCGGTAATCTTGAACAATGGAACTTAAAAATACTAGAATAACCTTTTTAAATATATCAACTGGAATGACTTATTGATAAACTTGGTCATTAGGGTTAGAATATAACTCAATATTATAAAAGGCAGCCAAGGTAAGAAGAGAAGACACATTCCTTGGACATCTATTGGAATCAGTGACTAATAGAGACTCGAGAGAGCAAAGAAGGACTTTTGCTCAAGGATTGAATCACAAAGGACTGTGATTCAAGGAGATCTCAGCATAGGTGAAGAAGGACTTTCATCTAGAGATCAAGTCCAAAGGAGGAAAGAGGGCACGAGGACAGCAACAGACAGATATGGGCAGCAGGATAGCCGCAGGAGAGATCTGGTCAGGAAGGCAGGCAGTAGGTATGGAGAGTACAAAATCGCAGACAGCGCCATACCCACGAGCCAGTTAGTTAAGGCACGTACATACGCACGAGCCAAGTATCTCAAGCGTGTACATACGCGTGAGACAGTCATCTCAAGCGCGTACATACATGCAAGACAATCATTCCAGGCGCATACATTTGAGGGAGATAGTCATCTCAGGCACATACATACGCACGAGACAAGTGCTCAGGGCACATACATTCGCTCTGAGCAGGCGGACAAGGGCACATACAAATTTGTACAGACCACAAGTACAAGGTTGTACAGGGGCAGTCTGCAACAAAGGGTTTTGCCAGGTTTGTTGTACTTGTATTTTTTCCTTAGTGGGCCATTTTCCTAGTAAGGGAGCCCTTGTAAGCTTGGATTCATTATTAATGAAAAGTTGAGTTTAAGGGCAGAATTTTCTATGGTGTGTGAGATTTTAATTTCAATTTGCTTCCGTTGATTTATTTAATTACCAATTAAAATTCCAGTTGTGCATTTTATTCAATAAGCTACAATTTATTTATAGAAAGGAAATTACTAGGTAATAATCTGCCAGATAGTTGGGGTCAAGGAAATTTAACATGGTATTAGAGCTTGCACTCTGAGAGGGAGACAAATAGCAGTTTACAGCAGCAGCAGTGGGTGTTTAAAGGACCAAACACAGATCCACAACAGTTTGCAACAGATCTGTCAGATCTACTAGGTGATCTTAGCAGATCTATAAACCAGCAATCAAAAATCAAAGGACAATTTTTTGGGAAGTAGTCATATAGCAACAGAATTTGTTTTGCAGACTGTACGCGTGGATCAACAAGCCAAGGCGCGTACATATGCGGGCTACTATAGTCGTAGGCGCGTACATATGCAAGCGATAGAAGTACATAGCACATATATAGGCAGGATACAGAAGGGAAGGGTGCATACATAGGTGTTGGTCATGCTTACAAGGTATGTACAAGGTTGTATAGGGGCAGTTTCAGTAATGAAGTTCTTGTGGATGCTTCAAGGAATAAGCACATGACAGTTGTTTAGATCTAGTAATGGCAACAGCCAGTCTCATGTTTGAAGACCAGTTGGATGGAGCATCAAATTTTCTCTCTTGGAAAGCAAGGGTAACCTTGCTTTTGAAGGAACATGACCTTTGGGAGATTACAGAGAAGATTGTTCATGTACCGATAGATGAAACTCAGAAGGCAACTCATGAGAAAAAGGACATCAAAGCCTAGAGAGTGATCATGGACACTGTGAAGGATCATTCGATCCCTCACGTGACATAGAGGCAATCGACCAGAGAAATATTTAAGGCTCTAGTGGATTTGTTTCAAAGTGATAACTTGAACAGGAAGATGATCTTGAGAAACAAGCTCAGATCCATCCAAATGTCAAGGTCTAATAGTGTTACCAACTACTTCATGAGGATCACCCAGACACATGATCAGCTTGCAACTATTGGGGAGAAAGTGGATGAGGTAAAACCTGTAAATGTGGCAATGAATGGTTTCACCACGTCATGGGAGCCATTTGTCAAGCACCTTGACCTTTGCTAGATAGAATGCTTCTAGGAAGCCACACTAGAACCAACAGATAAACCAAGAGAGTGCACCTTCTCCAAGGTAGCGCACAAGTAAGAGTACCAAAAAGGCTGAACAAGAGTGTGTTCCACCACTACAGTTGTTGTTGTTCCTCTTCCAAACTTGTGCACTACTTCTACTGCTACTGCACTTCTAAGATATGCGCACCAACTGAGAGAGTGTGTTTTTTCTTCCAAAATGAGCTAAAGCACCTTTTATTTATACTAATCTGGCCAGGTGAACAAGTGTCTCTTCAAGCAGGGCCGACCTCTCCTTTTCTGCATATAATACTTCAAAATTACTTATTCTGCTGAGCCAACTTATCTTCCAAGGTTTTCACACATTTGTTTAGGTTTTCTCTTGCTTCCGAAATATTCTATTCTAGTCAAAGGTTTATCCATGGAGCTTAATACCTCCCGCAGCTACCAAAACGTCAACATGTTGCAGGTGGTAACAAGTTAGATGGTCTCTGGTTTGAGACATGGAGCAGACCATCCAGATGAGGAGTTGTGGGCTATTGCAGCTCGATGGTGTGGCAGGTTGGGAGTTTTGGTGGATTGGCGGAGAGCCTGAATCACAACAATATGTTGTGTGGCAGATTGCCAACCTGTGGATGGACTTTCGGTGACTAGTCATGGTGAGTTACAATGGGTGCAACTCAGGTGCTTTGGCACAGACGAGATGTCTTCAGAGGTTTGGCAGGATGATGAGATAGAGTCTTCATCGAGCCGGAGAGTTGCACATTGTCGAGATATGACAATGTATGTGGTATTTGACCCAGGAGGATGAGGACATTTGTAGAGATGAGTTGCGGAGGTCTAGAGTGGACTAGACTAAGTGTCCAACCGCAACTTCGGACTGTTCAGACAAGGACACGGGATAAGTGGTAGCATGTGCAGACACGGACAGTTTTTAGTGACTCAGATGATAGACTTAGGGAGAAGTTCATTGGATGGTCGTGACTTGGGGAAGCAGGATGCTTGCCTTGGAGGATTGCATGGTTCTTGTCTAGTGAGAGCCATCGACACATGACAGGGGCACATGATTTGTTCGTGAGTCTCACAGTGTCTAACTCAGGTATGTACAAGGAGCTTGGTAGGAGGATCAGGCATGTAGTACAGGGATCTAGAGCAGTGGTATTCCGGATGGAGTCAGGGAGTGTGTTGCGAGTGGCAAATGTGTTATGGGTGCCAAGAGTGTGTTCTCAGCCTCATGGATTGAGGAGTAGGACTATGCATTGTTGTTCCAGGATGGACAAGTGTTTATTGGATGTTGAGTTGGTCTTCCCAGGTTTTGGGAACCTTTTGTGTAGGGAATCTGTGCACGAGAGACGTTGTCAAGGTTTGGACTAATTGTATTCAGAAGGAGACTCGATTGGTGTCCAGGGACAATATAGATGGTTTGAGTTTCATGACTATGGTCATTTTGCTTCACGGTGTTCACACCGAAGGGGAAGGGGAATAAGGCAACAAGCATCAACAGTAGAGGTTGATGAGGTTGCAGACAGGTTCTAGAGGGAGATCTTGTTGGTCTCTGCCCTTTCATGTACAATATCCAGCAAGGGGACTTAGTTGGTGGATAACGGAGCATCTTGCCATATGACAAGTGCTAGACACTTTCACAAAGACTGGCTCAAACTTGTGTGTGGAGCTTGGCACGGGAGTCAAGCATGCAGTACGAGGATCTGGTACAGTATCATTCCGATTGGAGTCAGGAGAGGTGTTGAAGGTGTCAAATGTGTTATGGTTGCAAAAACTTAGGAGGAGTGTCCTCTCAGTCTCATAGATTGAAAGAAAGGGGTACCACATATTATTTTGAGTTAGACAAGTGTTGTTTATGCCGAGAGGATCTAGCTTCAGATCAACATTTGTTCTTGGATTTAGAGAGGGCCAACCTATGTGTGTTGTGACCAGCAAGAGCAGAGAGACATATGAGAAGGAGCGGGTAGCTACACCAATGGTGAAGCAGGTGGCCCCACCAGCAACACAGGTACAGAGGGAGCAGGTAGGTCCACGAGTGGTGACGCAGGTGGCCCCACCAGTAGTACCAGCTCAGAGGGAGCCAGAGTTCAGAGGGAGTCAGCCATAAGGATCTAGTAGGGAGGAGCAACCTCCTAGGACTGTGTAGAGGACAGTGGACAAGGGGCAGGTAGCTCCGAAGATTGTGTGGACTCAAAGGGAGTCAGGAGACTCACAGGGAGTCTAACTTTAGAGGGAGTCCGACTTTAGAGGGAATCGGGAGGCTCGAAGGGAGAGACAGTCGCTCAGAGGGAGCCAACCTTCAATTTCAAATGGGAGATATGCATCTTCCAACACTGTCAAGAGCCAACCTTGAGGCCCAGATGGGAGATAGGCATCTTCCAAAACTGTCAAGAGGGTGTCATGGGTTGACATGGCCAGATAGGAGGTTCAGAGGCAAGAGGCTTCTAGAAGCAGGATGTATTCCAGGGAGGGATCAGGCCAAACAATAGGATTTGCTTCAGCGACCGAGGATGCAGCTAGTTAGGAGGATTGGAGAGCAAGTTTGCTTCAGTGACAGAGGGAACAGCCAATCAAACGGATTGGAGAGTAGCTATGGCAGAGGATCCAGTACGAGAGACAGAGCTACTTCCAAGTGATGATGGAGCAAGGGAATGCCTCCCTCACTAAGAGGGAGTGTTGATGCTTTCGTAGCATCGGGAGGCATTCCCACTTGTGGAGTGTGGTGAGAATACCTTCCTCGCTAAGAGGGACTGTTGATTTTTGTAGCTTTGAACGGGTAATCTCACATGACCCTAGGTGTTGGGCATGTAGGAATCATCATGGGCACCACATCACACTTTTAGTTTGGTGAAAACCCCCTTGGATTTGAGTGGGGGCTTCATGGGTCTGGTGATGGGCTTGTGTTGGGGCTTCACACCCACAAGGAAAGCCTAATTTGATGTTGACTTGTGGAGGGGATTCTATGGTGACCCCTAAAGATTGTATATAAAGGAGAGAAGTCATTGTGACATTTCATATCATGTAAAGAGAGTGGAAACGTAATGGAGGTAACATAAGTGAGTCTGCACTTGATATAGGAGGATTGGTGATCTCAACAAAGGGGAAGCTTGCAAGGTGGTGAATCTGGCCCAAGAGAGAGGTGAAGAAGGTCGCACATGAAGAGCGAATTTTCTGTATCATACGCGATTTGCAGGCAAATGAAGCGCGTATATATGCGGGTTGCAGACGGACGAATCGCGTATAGGGTATACGCGATTTGTGTTAAATTTGGCAACATCGATAGTCATTCTCCAATGAGAGGCCATATGGGCCACCCTGAGGCTAGCCAGGGAGATTTGGAGAATCAACTAGTCTTGTGAGGTATTGACAAAAGCCAAGGGGAACGTACAACCTCTGTGAGTCAAACCAAAAGTCAAGACGAACGAGATGTTAATATTGTGAGTCAAGCCAAGGCAAAGGTAGAAGCCTTGTAAGTCTAAGACAAAAGTCAAGATGTAAGTTTAATGCAAAATTCAAGGGGAATGTACAACCTCTGTGAGCATAGACAGTCTAGTGCAAAAGTCAGGGGAACGTACAACCTATGTGAGCATAGACAGACTAGTGCAAAAGTCAGGGGGAACGTACAACCTCTGTGACCCTAGTCAAGCCTTGTGATCCATGAGCAAAAGTCAAGGCATCTAGCAAAAGTTAGGTTGAATGTGAAATTCCTATGAGCTAGAAACAAACAATCTTCCTTGTATTGCAAATGATGTAAATGTATTGATCTAGTGTGTTGACATGTGTAACACCATGAAGACATTCGAATTTCCATGTAAAGAGTCGAGTTGTAAAAGTCAAAATTGCATGTCTAGGTCAAAGTCAAAGTTGTCAAGCTTGTTGCATGTCACATGCATGCATGTTGCATGCATGATGTCAAGTTGCATGTATGGTAAGTTGCATGCATGCATGTCAAGTTGCATGCATTGCATGCATGTCATGTGCATGTTGAGGAGTTTGCATGCATAGTCAAGGTCGAGTCACTTGTTGAGTTGACATAACATGCAGTGCCATGTCAAGGGCAAATTGTAACTCAAGTCTAAAGCTGAGTTATGACAAGTATGCATTCAAGCGTCTATTTTGAGCCCTCCCTTATTCCTCCTTAAGTACAAAGGTCAACCCTCTTTACCATACATCACAGGCCAGCGTATGAGTGAGAGGGAAAAGATGCATATCAGTCCAGAACACAGGCGCACAGATCAGACCTTAAACAGAGACGTATAACAGTCAACTAAGGCACTATATCAGACCATAAACAGTAGCATATATCAGTCCTATAACAGGTGCGTATCAGTCCAGCTCAAAGACGCATATAACAATCCAAGAACAGAGCTTATATCAGTCTATTAAAGGCAGTGGATATCAGTCATAAGGAGGCTGCTATAACAGTCAATAAAGGCAACCATATCAGTCCAATAGCAGGCAGCTATAACAATCAAATAAAGGGCAACGTATCTGTCCAAGAAAGTAGTGAGGTACACCTCCAAGGCTGGCCTATAACAGAGTTTATAACAGCAAGATTTCTCAGTAGTCTGCAGTTAGGTTAGAGTCATTGGAAAGCTCTTTAAGAGCAGAGTATTCATAGTGGATATTTTGTAAGTGATCATACTTTATTAATGCAATAAAAGGAGATTGTTTGTTGGGGTTTTTCTCCCTGTATAGGGTTTCCCCAGGGTATATGCGTTGTGATCTTGCACGCTGATATGATTATTATTGTTCTGGTTTATGAATTATGTTAAGCTAAGTTCAAAGTACAGTCAGAATTTAAAGTACTTACGGTATTAAATCAAGCTAAAAATTTAACAATTTGCAGTGGAGCAAACAACGTATGTCCGTGGGTTGCCAATTGTTGAGTCACGAATCTGAAGTTTCTGGGCAGGTACAAATCCGTACAAACTGACAGGTGACGTCAACATGCCATACCGGTGATCTACAACAAATTCATGTGCAGAAGAGATTTCCAGATATTGCTGACGTTTGCTTTTCTGATTTGTATGGTCATTAGAGAACAAGGTTGTTCTCAATTTTGGTGACTTTGGAGGACAAGGTTGTCCTCGGATTTTAGTGATATTGTATTCGCTAGGAGGGTTGGTTTTGCCCTCAGGATTTCTAATGATAACAAGGTTATAGAATTGAAATTGTGTCTCATGTATAATTGATGATTCAACTCCGATCTTTGTGTTTCCGCTGCATATGTTTTCAGTCAATAATTTCAATGTGCAGTTGTTCAGTGATAACAGCTAGGGTTTTATTGTTATATCACTAGGAAGCAATTTTCAGATCTGAAATTAGTCACATAGAGTTGCATGTGAAAATTGACAGTGTGGAGTATGTTTTATGGTTGTTCTTGAAGAGGGGGTAAGAATTACGATGACTTAGTTGGGTATATAACCGTGGTGGATATGTTTAGCTTCATCTTCTGAGTTATCTATTGCATGTTGACATTATTTATGATTGTTTTGGTTTTCCTGATTCCGTTCTGAATTTAAAATTTATACATTGAATCACAGGACCAAAAATTTTCAGCAATAGAAGATGAAATGGCAAATAATCCTCTAAATTTCAATAAGGTAAATTGGTAGGTGACCCTTGCCCTTGTTTCTCCCACTTAGGGAATGTTTTTAATGGATGCTCATGTGCTTTTACTTTCGTTACATGCTAAACTGATTGTTTCCTTAGGGTATTCGTACACATGGAAAATGTGGATGGTATCAAAGGTCTTGAGATTAAAGATTTTATGAGGTCCTAATAGGCTACCAACTAGGTCTGTCTTTGACCTCAAGTTGGCTCTAAGTTCCAATTGTTAAACAAGTCTTCGTTTTTGTTTTATAATAGGAAATAGTTCAGAAACTTTTATGTTGTTTTGTTAAGGTTACATAAGCTTTTAAAGTGCTCTAGCATGTAGTTTTAGTAGCCAATAGCTTAGCACATGCATTCCTTAAATATGTAACACACCTCTAGATCTCTACAACTTAAATAATGTTGTTCTAAACTCTAGCATACATGAAAATGGACACAAAGGTTTTTAGTCAACATGACCCTGGACAAAACCCCCCAAGGGAAAACCAATTTGGAATATAAGTCTATATATGTGATGTAAAGAATGTGAGATACAACAAGTACATGAAACAAATGAACCCGATACAATAGCAGCCTCTCTCAAGCTGCTATACAAGTCCAAGAAGGTAGATGCGCCCAACCATGGTGTGCCCTTCTCCCTTGTTGCTCAATCCCACTGAAAGCTTGCGCCCTTGCAACTTGAAGACTTGTAGAAGAAACCCTTACACACAAGTCTGACCTTGTGTGTTCCCTCTCCAACAAAACCCTCCTTAAAGCAATCTGACAAGTGCAAGTCCTCCCTACTATAAGTTTGCCCTCCTCCTATAGTGTGTCCTCCTCCAAGCAAGCATCAACACCACAAAACAATGGAAGTCAAAGCCTCCTAGAGCCCTCCATGGAAGGAAGCGCCCCTAAAACCCTCATCCAATGCTTCCATCCTCATCTCCATTGCTCTCCTCTTCCTCTCCAAGTGAACATAAGAGTGAATGAGCCTTTTTTGTGTTAAAATAGTGTAACTGCAAAGTGTATTCTTATTATTATTTGATATATTATTCATTGGATCAATCCCCATTGTGGATTGATCATGTCATCTATTTTTAAAGGACCAAATCCCCTTTTGCGGATTGGTCATGTTGTAAATGTAATAGGCAGAAAGAGAAGTCGGCCCCAGAATATATCAAAGAGGCCCTGAAATATAATAAAGGTGGTTATAACCACCCAGTTTGAGAAGTCGGCCCTGCCAGTGAAGAGACACTTCACACATGCCAGTTTTGTATAAATAAGGAGACTAGCACCTCACTTAGACACACAACTCACTTGCTCATTGAGAGACAAGTTTTGAAACTGCAGTTAGAGAAGAAGGAAAGAGAGTGGCACATCTTTGGGAGAGGATCTTCTGTATTTAGTTTGAGTTATCTCTTGGCATTGTATTGGCTATCTATAATAAGGAAGTTTTGCTAGGTTTTCTTCCCCTAGAGGGTTTCCCATGATAAATAGTGTGTATCTTGTGATTGTGTATTTCTCAGTGATCTTGTATTATGCTATTGTTATCTATTGAAATGCAAAGAACTATAATAATGGCTTAAACATTAACATGGTATCAGAGCCAAGCTGAAGAGAGCATCTTTCACAAGAGAAAAGTGGAAAACGTCATTGTTACCGTACATGAAAATTAGGGCTTATTGTTGGTGAGGTATTTCAGCCCTAAAACCATCTAGAAAAGTGTGTCCTCCCCCAAGGATCATTTTGGCACCTTTAGCGCACCTTTTCAGTGGCTAGATCTCCCGAAAAGTGAAACCCTAGTTTCACAAAGTACCAGAAGCACCAGTCCAAAAATCCGCAGATCAAGTTTGAGGGGGTAAAAGTTGGATTTTCAAAAATCTGACTACACCAGCTTACTCACCTCAGCTCAGCACATCTATCCCCTGGATCAGAATTTGGAAATTCAAAGTTTGAAAAATTAGGGTTTTCTCATAAAACCCTAAGTTGCAGTTGCAGTGGCAGTCTCAGAACCAGTTGCAGTTGCAGTCGTACTACCAGTGGTCGTCACCCTTGAAATTTTTGAAGAGTTGGTAATGATTATCGTTGCTGCCAGATGGTGCCACCACCTGCAAATGTTATTAGAGGTATGTACTCACATATGTTTAAATGGTTAAACTTTAAAGAGTATTTGCAAGAGAAGGGATCTCTTGCCATAGATCCAAAAGGATCTCAAGATCCAACACATTAAGAGGAATGATGCGACCCAGGTGTGATTATTCTTATATGCATCCATTTGTTATATTGATCAATGTTGCATCATTCTAACCTTTTCTGAGACAAGGTATTTAGATGGATTAAAAGTTGAGATCATAGAGCTTATCCTCTAACCCAACCCTCTGTCAAGATAACGTATTATCTTAGTACAGAAGACAGGTTGAAGAAAGCACTCATCATCTTGAGTGAAGGAGACTCGAAAGAAAAGCAAGCACTCATTCCTGAGGACAAGGCTCCAGGTTTGATTAATCAAGTTAATAAGATTCAAAGGTACACATGACAAG
>ML818503.1:86352-103622 GCA_009831015.1 Picea engelmannii | reverse complement strand
GAGGTACTTGCCAGAAATGGTGGGGGAAAATTTGGGAAAGGGATATGTTTCATCTTCGTGTTAATTGGCAGTAAGTGTCGCTCTTGAACATGACACCCCCTATTCATCATTTGAAGCCGGTTTGGGAAATCCATTTGTCTCTCTATCGATTGATCACAAGGTTGTTTCATGTGTCGTCTTTGAGTCAATGTTGCCAAATCCTTGGTCGTGTCATTCATATGTTCAAGAGAAGTCCATTTGAAACCTACATTGAGTCGGCCATCTGCAGTTGTCCATTCTCTCCATGTCGGCCTTCCCTGTGTCCGGTCCAATTTGCAAAGTGCTCTGTTTCACCTTCAAACTCTGTTACTCATTTCGTTTCATTGATGGGGGATACATCAAGGCCCTCCTGTGACAATTTTTGTTCCATCGAATTCAGCACATTATCTAGAATCAAGACTTAGAAATTATTTAGTACCTTGGAGCTTGCATGCCTCAATGGCAAGTTTCTCGCTTTCAATAGTGAGTTTACATCATTGACCCCTGATCGAAAGATTCCATCAGGTGTTCAACATCAAATCATTTATTCACAATCGATGGATTGTACTATAGTACCTTGGGAGTCATTGACATCAATGGTGATTTCCCTCGCACTTGTTAACGGTTACATCAATGAACGGTAATCAAGTGGTTTCTGCCATGTTCGACTTCAACACATGTAATCACATGGTTAGATTCGTACTTTGGGCGACAAGATTGAAGACCCTGGATATTATCTTTGAGATCCAGGTTGCGATGGAGTATGTATGATTTGTGACACATGGATCCACTGTGTATCTTTCGTGGCTATGTTGTTTTGATTAAAATTTGTCGCATAGATCCACGATGTATTCGGGTGGCTATGCTATATTTTAATGACATGGATCCACAGTGTATGATTGGTGGCCATGACCTTTGTCTATAAAGTCATCAGTCTATGATCTAAGTATGGGAATGCCTACCTCAGAATTGGTATTCCTGATATTCTATCGATGCTTGGATGTTTGCAGGTTTCCGATTAGATGTGCTCTTGGTTCTTGACACACACATGCAGCTTACAAAGTCTATCGACTGTTACTAGTTCCAATATCAGAATTTGGGGGGCATTCTATTATCCACAATTTTGGTTGTCATGATGATGTAATGATGATGGAGAAATCAAGCTCTTCACAAGAACACTTTCCTGAGAAAAGTTACCTTTGTCTTTTTCCAGAAACATGATTTTTAAGGGAGGTTCGCAGGCTACCTATATATTTGCCTGCGAGAATGCATGATTCTCGTAGGCTGCATTAAGCTGGGGTGTGAGGGGTTCGCACTGTACCTAACTATCAAGGTGTGAACATCTTCCAAAGGAGAGAAAAAGATAAAATCTCGAACCTTCTAGAAGGGTGAGTTGGCATTCGAATGGTTATCTAAGTATTGGCTTTCCTGATATCTTGGGATCATTCCTATCCAAGTAACTAACCTATTCTCTCCTATATATTGAGAGGATTGCTCATGGAAAGGGTTAACAAGTTAACAAGCAAACTAGCAAGAGAATTATTGGAGAATTAGGGCAAGATTGTATGAAGGACTAATGCTACAGCAGCTAGAGACATCAGCAAGGTTATCAAAAGTGGTTGATCTTCTGCATGCATGAGCAAGTGTGTGTGTCAGAGCTAGGAGCCATCGAAAGGAGATCTACAACATCAAGGCTCAGGTTGTAAGTCTTACTTTCTATCAATTTAATACAGTAATATGTCTCTTTCCCATAAACCCAATGTCACTTTATTACATAATTCCTTAATCATATGTATAGATTAGCTAGTGAATATATTGAATAGTCTTCACTTCGATTGGTTTGTACTGTTGTGATCTTAACGGTGCGAGAGCATTGGAGCAAAGCTGGACAACAGAGACCCAAGGAAGAAATCACAAGGTATGTTTATGATTCTTCCCTCCTAGTCCATTCATTAGTCTAAATCTAGGGAAAGAGTATTATTCTATCATGTTTTGTTCTAGATCCAGGTGGATCTACGGAGATCGGTTTGTGTCCGCACTTACGGATTAATCCTGAAACAGTTGTTGATCAAGTACTTGTGTGTTACTTGGTGTGGTAGTGAACCACTGTATTGTAGTTATGTCCTACTATGGATAGACATAGTTGTGTTCTATTTCTGTTCTAAATTGCCTTGAAGACTATCAGCAGTTTATTGAAAATAATCACCATCCAGAAAAATGATGAACAGAGATTTTCCAGACGGAAATTGGTTCAGAGCATTTACTCCTCTAGATTATAAGAGTGGCTCTTGTATCACTCTATGGTGTGAGTGACTTATCCAGCATCATGTCTAATTACTCAGATCAAGTATGGTTCCGAGAGATGATGCAGTTGATGGTGATGGTGATGCTCATGATATAGTCATGAAATAGTCTAGACAACTATATTGATGCTACCGGGTAAATGGTATATTTTTGTGCTCAAGTCCATTACCTATAATACCTCCCTAGCTAGGAGGGAGTGTTAATATTATAGTAGCTACAGGAGGTATTTACCTCCACGTGTGAACCTGACGAGAATAGAAGACTTTGGAAAGAAAGAGAAAACCCTAATGAGTTGGCTAATAACCCTAGAAGTCTTGTGGGCTCAAGAAGATAATTTATATTAGGTTATTAGACTCCAAGAGAAGAAGTCAACCAGAAATAATAATAATATATTGAACAGACACATATCTAGAAGGAGAATTCGGCCCCAGCAAATCTGGCAGAACCAGTATAAATACAGGGTGCCAGTTCTCATTTGGCAGCATCTTAGAATTGCAGTTCCCAGTTTGGTGCGCACATGTGGAGGAGAGTTGCAGTTGCAGCTACAGCAGCAGCTAGTTTTCAGTATGATCTTGGACTATCTCTTGGCTAGGGTTTGGACTATCTGATCAGCTATTGTTGGTGCACTATCCTTGGAGGAAGATGCGCTACACCTTGTTTGGCTATCTAGCCTAGGGTTTGCTTCCAGAGTAATTCTCAGTCAAGGTTAAGGTGCTCGGAGGGTGGCTTCGGCCTATGGTTGGGTGACGAGGGTATCGTCAATGGTAAAATGATCACACCATATTCTATATTCTAACATTAATTTCTATAAATGTTGTAGAGAATAGGTCATTGTAATCATGCAGTAACTCTGTTATTCTCTCTACTATTTTCTCATCCCCGTAGTCTCCAATACTAGCCATTTTGGGATTCTCAACTGTCCTAATGTTGACTTTCTTCACTTTGATTAGAGAAGCAATTGCTTTTGATTCTAGAGGTGTACCTTCCACTTCTCTTTCACCTTCCACTTCCTCAATCTGAATATCATGTGGATCGTCCTCATCTATTGCTTCTTCCTACACATGGTAGCATGACAACAGTTCGTTTACTGTCTGTTTGTTCTGTTGTTGTTCTTTTGTTATGAGTTCAACTTCTAGTACCTTAATGAATATCACCCCTCTTATTTTCTTAAGTGTTGCATCTATGTTGGGGTTCTCATTCTCTAAAGAGAACATCACTGTAAACTTCTATTGTAGTACTGTCCAATTCGAAGTTCCTTTGCGCATCTCTTTTTTGATATACTAGTTGACTGGTATGCCTTCTAAGGTGTGTACGAAATGATGAGGCCATTCCTTTGAGGGTGTCATCTTCCACAACACTCTACACTTCTCCAAGTGTTCCGTTGGTGCCCCTTGTCTATCGTACTTATGTTGATTTTTTTCTTTTATGTTCTGTGTCAAACATTATGCATAGTAACCTCTTACATTGGTACCAATCTGTGAATGTTTCTTTGTGTGCACCACACCATCTTGCAAGTGTGGCCTTGAATGTTATATTGAGTGCTAAGAGTCTGATTTTCTATCACTTCATCCTCATAATGTGCCAAGAATTCTTCTAGATCATTCACTCCATGGAAACTGGGTGGTTTCCTTATCTCAGTGCCTACCCATTTTACTGCGCGGTCTATTCTTGTGCACCTTCTTGTGGAAAATTTGCGTAGACTTTGTTGTTAGTTTTCTAGACCTGTGTCGGAGTTTGTCGCACATGATGTAATGCTCTGCCAACTTATTATCCCATATACAGTTGGGTTTATGTAATCCTCATTGCACCCAGTTTGTCTGTACAACTGGTTGATTTCCTCCAAGTCTATAAAGGTAGGTTCTACAAACCTTTCCCCTTCTGATGGTTCCAACGGCGCGATGACCTTGTATTCTCCTGACTCAAATGTCAATTTTTCATGTCTTTAAATTGATTATGTCCTAGTTATCAAATGCCCAATCAAAATCAATAAACGTTGGATATGGTGTTGTGTCGTCCACTATTTCAATCACTTCAAAGTATTCTTTAGTGTACACTCTATCCAGGTCTACTGTCACTCTTTTCAGTCTACCAATTGGTAGGACTCTGTGTTGGTTTGCTAGTTTTAGTTGAACTAGTGAATATCCTAATGTGGGATCTCCGATACATTTCCATGTCTTCTTTGGTAGTACATTGACTTCATATCCTAGATCGAGTATAATATCTCCCATGTTGAAATATCTGATGTTGGCATTCATCCTAAACTCCCTACTTGTTCTTGTCCTTGTATGTAGGTGATTGATTGTTTTTTGTTCTAGTTTACGTACTATCTCTATGCTACATCTCTCTAATATGGTTTGCAATATTTTGACAGTTGATGGATCATTCAATAGTTTTACACATGATAGCAAAAATCATTTGATTGTACTTACTTGTCCCATGGGTTGCATTTCATTGGTATGATCCAATAGTGGAGGCATCTCGTACTCTAGTGCTTCCTTGCTTTGTTGCACAGTTGAAGTCGACGCAGTGTCTTTCTTCAAGAATTCTTGTTTGGCTTGCTTAAATGTGTCCTTCTCATTCTACACGTCGAACTGTCCCCTTGGTTCAGCATTCTTCTTTACCCACTGATGTTGTAATGGTTCTTGTCCATCTACGTCGTTTCCTATTTTATCTCCTTTGTGCATAACTATGTTGATGTTACGTTCTGCATCCCTCGCTTCTGTTGAAATCCATTGAACGTTTTGATTGTTTTGATTCCTCTTTTCCTAGATATTTACTAATAGTGTCGGACATTGTTCCATATCATGGTCCGATGCACGACAATACATACAAGTTGCTGGTGGAAGTGGACATTCCCTTGCATAATGTCTTGGTTGTTAACAGTTGTGACATACCACTAGTCCTCTACCTCTTCCAAAGCCTCCTCTTGCTCGTCCTCCACCTCTGTATCCAGCTCGATCTCCTCTCAGTGCATTATACTGACACACCTGATTGTACTGCGCAATATTATACTGAGGTTGTGGTGTGTTTTATTGTGGTTGGGCGGTATTCTATGGTTGTTGTGCAGTGTTGTATGGGGCTGGAAATTGGTTAAATTGTGGTGCAGCTTGCCCAGTCATCATTTTAGCCTGCACCTTCTATTGATCTAATGTCCTCTCTCGCGCATCAAATCCATAGTTCTACAATCTTTGTCGTCATGTCCCACTGACTTGCAAAAGTTGCAATATGAAATCTTGGGGACTGTCTAGTATTTCTGCATCATTGGGAAATGATACGGATCATGACCTGGTTTCTTACATATTTCCCACCATAGTTCTCCTGTTGGAAATGGATTTGGCATTCCTGCTGCCATGTACTGCATGAATGTTGGACATTCATTCTTGTGGTGTCCTTCTATCCTACATGTGGTACACCAAATGAATTCTCATTTTTCCTTGATTTTGTTCTGGTTTAGATGGAACGTTATGTTCTTCAAATTCTCCTTCAGTTATTCGATGTCTGGATC
Organism: Picea engelmannii; assembly: GCA_009831015.1. NCBI lineage: Eukaryota > Viridiplantae > Streptophyta > Pinopsida > Pinales > Pinaceae > Picea > Picea engelmannii. The sequence continues at coordinate 97,795 of ML818503.1, read as the reverse complement.
TATCTGTTGATATTGGTTTTCTTCCAGTTGCAGGGATGCCTACAAAGCCTCTGCCTATGTCTGAAACTTTTGTTGTCATAATGGTTATTTCAAGTGTGGTAGTAGTGAATTTATGAACAGGTGTCTATGTTGCATATCGGTCATGAGATATTTCAACTTTCCTTTCAATCACTTGAATCTATGGTCAATGTCCCATATGGATTCTCCTGGTTTCTATCTGATTTCTATCATCTCATTCATGTACTGATCTTCTGAACTTGGCTTCTGGAACTCATTTATCAGCAATTTTTTTATGTCTACAATCGTTCCGGTTGTCCATAGTGGATTGTTTGTAGCTAAACTCATATACAAATCCAGTGTGTGATCCCTTAGAGTAATCACTAGTTGTGCCAATTTGGTATCTTTGTCTGTGATCTTTTTTTCTTCCCAAATCTTCTCACAGATAAACAAAGGTTTTTCTGAGACCTCCGGTGCTTCTCCTTTGAATTCTGGTAACCTAATGGTGGGATTGTGTCTTGCCATCCTAAACATTGAACTAATACCTCTGCGTAGTGTGGATAATTGACTATTGTTACCTGAACTAGCTCCCTCAGTTCTTGTTCCTTGTGTAGATGTACTTCATGTTGTCTTTCTTCCTCCGAAATGAGGTTGTCTAAACAGCGGTGTTCTCTTTGGTGTATTAGTCTCACATGGGTTTATGGGTTCCACTCTGACATTAATATGGATAGGATTTTTTCCTTCTCTTCCTTCTCTTCGACCTCTTGTCTTCCTCTCATATGTTGTGCACAGTATTTCCTCAATCTGCTCCATATCTCGAAGATCCTCTACCTCTTCTTCATCACTTGCCAAGTCGTCCCTCGCAGCTATGGCTCTCTTCTTGGTGTTTACCTTGTATTGGTAGGGTACTCCAATATGTGTCTTTACAGTTGTCACCGTGATCCACTTGATATGGTTGTCTTCCATCATGATTGGGTCCAAGGGTTCCTCCTTCTTTCCCTTATTCTTTCCTCCTTCCATTTCTCCCCTTTATGTCAATGCTTCCCCCCTTCTCCCATGCATTCATGGAAGTTTAGTTGTATGACTCCATTGTCATTACACCTTTGTTTTATAGCAGTATCTTAATAGAAGTATACAGCGATCTAATATACCTTCCTCGAGGCCCACGTATTGTAATGTCCCCAAGGCCGAGCCCTGTTGTAAATCATGTCTATGAAGTATAAAGCTTGCATTATGAATAGTAATTATTTTTTATAGGTTGGTGAGCCAAGTTTATATAAGTTGGTGGGCGTATGTGTTATTAGGCTGGAGAGACTAATTGTTAAGGCCGGGAGCCTGCTTTTGTATATGTAATCATGCAGAACATTAATAAAAATATAAACACCGCTGCGTGCAGACTGACCATGATGAATGAGTGATGGGGGGCTAAGCTTCAACAGAGTGGCTAAGGGATTGGGGGGGCTGGAAGGTTGGAAAGAGAGGCTAAGTATTGAGCCTAGGGGCTTAAGTCCTTGGGAATAATATTTTAATATTATTCCAAAAGCCATGTAAATGTCATGTTTTATCCTAAGTTATTTGGAAGGACGAGTGACTTCCAAATGGGAAGGAACGAGCTTCATGGGTGACAAGTGTCAATCCAAGCACATGCAGTTAAAACTATTGAGTTGAGCCGTGATGGGGGTTCCTCCTCCCATTCTCCATCCTCCGTCTAAACTCGTGGGTGTCTAGGATCGACCTTTGTTCCGGTGTTTGTTCTAGGGAATCCTTACCTGAACTGTTAAGTCTCTGCATGGGATCTCTGTACACCCTCACGCATCCCTGAAACCTAAGCCATGAGTCTGTCCTGTATTTTTGGTTGGGGAAAATTGAATGTCTCGTAATTGTTGAGCCTTGTTATGTTGTAGCATTTGTCTGTCACCAGTTTTGGGAAGCCTGTGTCTGTGTCTCCAGTGGACTATTTTGGTCGCACAGTGCTTGACTGCATGTGGCTTGCGGACCATTTTATGTTCGTGTGGAGCCTTGTGGATGCCCATTTTCTGTTGTGGTCGTCATCCTGGTGTCAACCGAGTTCTTGATGTTGTTACAGTTTCCCTCAACCGGTTGGAATTGAGTTGAAGGGTGTGCTAAAGAAGCAGGTTGTCAGGCCCGTGGTAGAATAAGTAGGTTGTCAGGCCTATGAGCAACTCCCTCCAGATGAGAGAGTCTATTGGGAAGTGGTTTTCTCGCAGAGAGATTCCAGCACCGGCTACGGAGCTCTAAGAATTCTTGATTCGGCCTGTTGCCGAGACCCGGAGAGGGAGGTGAAGCATTGATGGACTGTGCTTGTGAAGTTGTATACTCCTGGGAAGGAACAACATGTGGGGAATGAGAGTCCATGAGTAGTGGGCGTAAGAAGGCATCCTGTGAAGAATCCTTCCAGTTATTCTGTGGAGTTTTCCCATAACCTCAGCCTACACTAGGATTCCTTGCCTTGGGTGGAGCTTAGTCCTAGCTCAGGGGTGACCCACTGCTGAGAGTGATGAGCAGCGTGGTCTAAGGCTGGGAGGTTCGTGGAAGGCCTGCACGTGGTTGGTGGAATTACCACGGTTTCAAAGATAAGTATTAGCTTATGCTTAGTATTATGTTTTGCATGCCTGTGATGCTTATATGTATCATGTATTCTGTTGTGCATAAGAATTATTGTTAATGATAGGAATTATTTGTGTTAGCAGTAATCTTGTGCTTACTCTGAGTTAAATGTGTTTAATATGACTTAAATGCATGTTATTAATTAAGTATGAGAATGATGTTGTTCCGCACAGTAGCGTTTGCCCGGCCGATTGGGACATAACGACTGGGGGGCGGTGTTATAGTATGGTATCAGAGCCTAGTTTCAATGTTGAGCTTGGATGGGCCGGATGAGTGGTCTTTGGACCGAGGTTTTAAGAAGAAATTGTGTCCAGAGGACTAATTTCAGACCTCGAAATGTTTCTGAGTGTCAACGGACTACTTGACCATGTTACAAATCTCAGGAGGTGTAGCAATATTATAAAACTGCAGCCGGTGTGGTATATGGCCACAGGGAGAGAGGGAACTCCACACCAGAAGTGTTGGATCAAGTAGATGAACGTTCAGAAGGAGGGTACCAATTAATTGGCTAGAATTCCTTGAGAAGCAGAGTTGGACGGTCAGAATTCTCTATGGAGAAATCGTGAAATCGCAAGGGCCGTAAGATGGCCAGAAGTTGCAAGGTGGTTAGTGGATGGAGAAACTCGCCATCCTAGGATCCAGAATAAACGTGGGTCACTGATCATGGTTGGTTTGAACTGTTGGATCATTTCATGAATTCAGGGATCGTGAACTTGGAGCGCAGGCCAAATTCTTGGTCACACCAAGTTCTGAATCGCGAAAGGGATTAACAAGGGTAGAATCGGATGGTGGAGCGCTTTCAGGAAGAAGTGTCGAAATCTCATGAGCCGTCGGATCCAGCCAACTAGCAAGGAATTTAGGGATAAAGATATTTGATAGGTGTAAGCATAGGAGAGATATGGACCATTGGATCAGGGGAGGCTCACAGCCGTTGATCTCATGCATGTATCTCCATATCGGAATTTGGGGATTGAAGCGATAAGAGATTTGGATTCATTGCATCGTGAACTCCCGGTTCATGAAACTCCAAAAATATCTGGACCGTTAGATCCAAATCATCGAGGATCGTTGTATCTCATACAATAACTCATGTATTAGAATTCGGGGATTGAAGTGACAAGAGGTTGGAGTTGCTGCATCATGAACTCCTGGTTACCAAAAACCTAAAATCCTGAAATCCTGAAACGATCTACATCATAGATTGTAGGAGAGGAACTTGATCATTGGATCAAGTAGATGAATAGACCGTAATTTCAAAATTTCAGCAAACAGAAGTTTGAGATGTGTAGATGCACGAACTCCTAATGCCTGAAACTCCGAAATGAAAAATGAAGGTAGTGGGGCCCCCTGACGTCCCTGGGAGTGAGGTGGACCTTTTTAAGGAAACCATGTGTCACTACCTTGGTGGGCGATAGCTATGCTATGGGCCTGAAGGGTAAGGAAATCAAATTTTTAGAAGTCGGGAGTTGGAGAGGGAAGAGAGTGCGAGAACCTCCGAGACCAAAACCCCGAAACCCCGAAATCCTGAAACCACGAAGCCCTGAAATCCTGAAACCCAAAGTTTCATTTGGAAAGCCTTGCAGCACCTAGAAGTTTAGCATTTGATCATGGCTCATGGACGCATGAGTTGGGGACTAAGAAAATGGGGGATATCACCATAAATTGTAGAGCCAAACAGAGCTCAGAAAATTCGTGGAATCAAAACGTTTTCTTATTTGCGTTGGTTTATGAATGTTGTAGTTTTATTAAGGGTTTAAGGCCTGACAAACTTTGGTTGACTGCACATTGTGTGTCCAGAGTTCAATGAGTGTCAAGACAGTCATGAATCGATGCTGAGTATAGAAATGGAAGAGGTGTTGATTGCCTCCAATTCAGAGAATGAAAGAGAAGGAAGGGATGTCAACTTGGGAGTCGAAGGATCAAACTCCAATGGGCACGGAAGACAATTGGATAAGGAATGACATATGATGAAAATCATTGAAAGATTGCAGAAATATGCCCAGGCTCACCGAGATGATAGCTGAAAGCTCATGAAAGTCAGGGATAGGCAGGGTCAATTCAACTTAAGGATGTTGAAGAGTCTAGAAATAATAGAAAAGAAATTGGAAAAGGAGAGTGACTCAAGCAAGATAGAGAGTCACAGGACCCCTGAGAGGAAAATAAGATCAAGGAGTGTCAGAAAACATCGTCGTCCTTCCCCAAAGCATTCCAGTAGAGAAGCACACAGTATTTCAAGCCCATATCCTACCAGAAAGCACCGAAGATCTGGAGTGGATGAATTGAAAAGGGAGATGAATAAGATTAAGCCTCATATGTTTGATGGAGAACATAAGAAGGAGGAAGATGTCGAAACATGGTTTCTTGGCATGAGGAAATATTTCCAACTGCAGAATTATTCCTCTCATGCAAAAGGAAGAATTGTGATGTATCAACTAAAAGGAAAAGCATCCATGTGGTGGGATCAGCTTGTGCAGGTGCAGCACGTTAGAGAGAAAGATATCACATGGAAGGAATTCAAGGGGTATTTCGAGAGGAAATACTTAACTAAAAGATATTATGACAGAAAGATGAAAGAGTTCTTTGAACTCAAGCTGGACAACAAGACCATTGATGAGTATGAACAAAATTTTTTGGAATTACTAAAGTATGTTTCGTTCATCAAAGATGAGTCTGTCAAGATTCAGAGGTACCTGAGTGGATTACCGCCTCTTATTGGGGATAAGATTCAGTATGATGATCCTAAGAATATGGAAGAAACAATAAGAAGAGTGAAATGCTTATATGAACAACAAAGAGAAAATCTTGCCTTTCGAAAGGCTTGGGTTGACCAGAAGAATTTTAAGAAAGAACAGAGGCAGAAGGGAAACAAACCTCCCTTCTTCAGAAATAATCCTCAAGGACATCCATCGTTTAGAGAGCCGAGAATGGATGAAGTGGGAGAACAAAGGCTGAGATAGATGCCCATTTAGTGTTGGGGCTGTAAAGAGAACCACAAGTACAGAGATTGTCCCCATAAAAATGGCAAAGAAAGAGTTGTCCATAATGTTCAACAAGTTGAAACAGTGGAGGACATGAGCAGTAGAATGCCAAGGATCTATACAGCCCTGGACAACAAGCAAGTTGAATTTCAGTCGCACATGATTGAAGTAGAAGGTATGATCAAAAACCAACCATTTACTATTTTAGTTGATTCAGGGGCTAGCCATAGTTATATAGACCCTAGAGTGGTAGAAAGTTTTCATTTGATAAGAATACAATATGAAAAGTCTTGGGTAGTGCAGCTAGCTACAGGAACCAAGAGGAAAGTCATGGAGTTAGTCAAGTCATGTCCTGTAGACATGAATGGACTGAGCATGAAGGCTGATTTGAATATTCTGCCTTTAGGCTCTTATGATTGTTTAATTGGGATGGACTGGTTGGACCAGCACCATGCCCTCCTGGACTGTCGTAACAAGGAATTTACATGCTTGGATGAGGAGGGGAATCGGAAAATAGTCCAAGGAATTCCTAGAGTTGTTACTATTAGAGAAATCTCAACAATGTAGTTGAAGAAGTTCTATAGAAAAGGCTGTCAATTGTTTGCAGCCTATGTGGAGGAAGCATCTAGAGATGAAGTCTCAAAGATTGGAGACCATGCGGTACTAATAGAGTTTGAAGACGTATTTTAGGAGGTACCCGGACTACCTCCGAAGAGAGATATCGATTTCTCTATAAATTTGATGCCTAAAGCATCTCCAGTGTTGAAAGATCCTTATAGAATGAGTACGCCAGAGCTGAAAGAGTTGCAATTGCAGCTTGAAGAGCTTCTAAATAAGGGGTACATTCACCCAAGCATGTCACCTTGGGGTGCCTTGGTCCTATTCATGAAGAAGAAGGACAGGACATTGAGGTTGTGCATTGATTTCAGACAGTTGAACAAAGTAACTATCAAGAATAAGTATCCTATGTTGAGGATCAATGATCTTTTCGATTAGTTGAAAGGTGCAAAAATATTTTTGAAGATACATCTCAGATCAAGATATCACCAAGTAAGAATAAAGGATGAAGACATCAGCAAGACCACCTTTAGAACAAGGTATGGTCATTACGAGTTCACAGTGGTACCGTTTGGACTGTCGAACGCACCTGTTGTTTTATGTGCTTGATGAATGGTGTATTCAGGGACTATCTAGACAAGTTTGTCATAGTCTTCCTGGATGACATTTTGGTGTAGTCCATGTCAGAGGAAGAGCATGAAAAACACCTGAGGATGGTGCTGCAAGTGTTGAGATAACACCAGTTGTATGCCAAGTTGAGAAAATACTCGTTTTATCAAAGGCAGATCCATTACTTGGGGCACATTATTTTAGAAGAAAGGATTGTCGTGGATCTTGAGAAGGTTGAGGCCATCAGAGAATGGTCAGTGCCAAGGAATGTGGTGGAATTTAGATCCTTTATGGGTCTAGCGGGCTATTACAGAAGGTTTATTGCAGGGTTCTCAAAGATAGCTCACCCTATCACTTCCTTGCAAAGGAAGGAGAAAAAGTTTCAGTGGACTGAAGAGTGTGAGAAAAGTTTCCATTGATTGAAGTAGTTGTTAACCAGCGCTCCAATCTTGAGGATTATAGATCCAAATGTGGATTTTGTGGTGTGCACAGATGTGCGTAAAGAAGGGTTGGGAGGAGTTCTCAGTCATAATGGATTTGTAATCTGTTATGAGTCCACGAAGCTGAAAGAGCACGAAAAGAATTATGCCACTCATGATTTGGAGTTGGCAGCAATCATTCACGCTCTGAGGAAATGGAGGCATTACCTCATGGGAAGGAGGTTTGAACTCAGAACAGACCATAATGGTCTGAAATATTTTTTTGATCATCCAACCTTAAATGCTAGACAAAGTAGGTGGCTGGAATTTATGTGTGAGTACGACTTTAAGATCAATCATATCAAAGGAAATGAGAATAAAGTGGTTGATGCACTCAGTAGGAGGGTGCATGAATTACATGCTACAACCATTAGCATGTATTGGACTGATATTAAAAGCAAAATTCTGGAAGCTACAAATGTAGATCTGCAGTACAAAGAATTGGTAGCCAAGATACAGTAGGGTAAGATGCCACAGAAGATGGAAATTTATAAATTGGAAACAGATGGAATATTGTTGTAAAAGAATAGAATTTTTGTACCCAATGTCCAGTGCTTGAAACAGATGATTTTGCAGGAGATGCATGATGTGCCTTATGCAGGGCACCCTGGATATTAGAAAATAGTAGCAGTGGTCAAGAGCCATTACTTTTGGTCTAGTATGAAGAGAGAGATCATTGAATACATCGCCAGATGTCTGGAGTGCCAGAAAGTTAAAGTTGAGCATAGGCACCCAACAGTGTTGTTGCAACCTTTACCCATTCCTGAGTGGAAGTGGGAAATAGTGACAATGGATTTTATTACAGGATTGCCTAGAACAGCCAAGTTGCATGGTTCGATCATGGTGGTGGTGGACAAGCTTACAAAAGCTACCCATTTTATTCCACTGAAAACTACTCACAAGGCAGCAGATGTTGTTGATATTTTCGTGAAGAAAGTGGCACGATTGCATGGAATTCCTAAAACGATTGTGTCTAAAAGAGACCTGAAATTCACCTCGAATTTATGGAAAGGATTGTTCAAAGGATTCGGAACGAATCTGAACTTTAGTACAACTTATCATCCTGAGTCTGATGGATAGACCAAGAGGGTGAACAGAGTAATAGAAGACATACTGAGAATGTATGTTATGGACAAACCATCAAGATGGAAAGACTACCTGCACTTGGTAGAATTCACCTACAATAATGGGTATCATGCATCGTTGAAGATGAGCCCATTTGAAGCACTTTATGGAAGAAAGTGCAATATTCTAGTGAGCTGGGATAATCCAGCTGATAGAATAGTAGTTGGGCCAAAGTTGCTCAAGCAGATGGAGGACCAAATGATAAAAATTAAGCAGAATTTGAAAGCTGCCTAGGACAGGCAAAAAGGTTATGCTAATAAGAATAGAACCCACAGAGAGTTCCAAGTGGGTGATCATGTTTTCTTGAAAGTGAAATCTAACAGGAGTTTCCTAGAGCTGGGAAGTTGCACCAAGTTGGCAGTCGGATTTTGTGGGCCATTTGAAATCTTGGAAAGGATTGGGCTAGCTGCATATATGCTTGTGTTACCTGCATCCATGACTATACATAATGTGTTTCATGTTTCATTGCTTAATAAATATATACTAGATGCTAATCATGTTATTGATTGGAATGTGATTCAAGTGGAACAAGAAGGTGTCCTACAAGTGCATCTTGTGTGCATATTGGACAGGAAAAACAAACAGCTCCGAAATCGAGCTATAGGGCTTGTAAAGGTCCAGTGGACCTGGTACAGTCCTGAGGATGTGACATGGGAGCATGAAGATGCAGTGTAAATTTGATACCTTGTAAAGTTGCACTGAGGACAGTACAACTTTGCCTCTAAAAAAAAAAGCTTGCAGATGCAGTGTAAAGTTGCACTGAGGACAGTGAAAAAATAAGGGGAGGGGAGGGGATTGTAATGTCCCCAAGGCCGAGCCATGTTGTAAATCATGTCTATGAAGTATAAAGCTTGCATCATGAATAGTAATTATGTTTTATAGGCTGGTGAGCCAAGTTTATATAAGTTGGTGGGATTATGTGTTATTAGGCCGGAGAGCCTAAGTGTTAAGGTCGGGAGCCTGCTTTTGTATATGTAATCATGCAGAACATTAATAAAAATATAAACACTGCTGCATGCAGACTAACCATGATGAATGAGTGATGGGGGACTAAGCTTCCACAGAGTGGGTAAGGGATTGGGGGGTTGGAAGGTTGGAAAGAGAGGCTAAGTATTGAGCCTAGGGGCTTAAGCCCTTGGGAATAATATTTTAATATTATTCCAAAAGCCATGTAAATGTGATGTTTTATCCTAAGTTATTTTGAAGGATGAGTGACTTCCAAATGGGAAGGAACGAGCTTCATGGGTGACAAGTGTCAATTGAAGCGCATGCAGTTAAAACTGTTGAGTTGATTCATGATGGGGGTTCCTCCTCCCATTCTCCATCCTCCGTCTGAACTCGCAGGTGTCCAGGATCGACCTTTGTTTCTGTGTTTGTTCTAGGGAATCCTTACCTAAATTGTTAAGTCTCTACGTGGGATCTATGTACACCGTCACGCATCCCTGAAACCTGAGCCATGAGTCTGTATTGTATTGTTGGTTGGGGAAAATCGAATGTCCCATAATTGATGAGCCTTGTTATGCCGTAGCATCTGTCTATCACCAGTTTTGGGAAGCAAGTATCTGTGTTTCCAGTGGACTATTGTGGTCGAGCAGTGCTTGATTGCGTGTGGCTTGCGGACCATTGTATGTTCATGTGGAGCCTCGTGGATGCTCATTTTCTGTTTTGGTCATCATCTTGGTGTCAACTGAGTGCTTGATGTTGTTGTGGTTTCCCTCACCCAGTTGGAATTGAGTCGAAGGGTGTGCTAAAGAATCATGTTGTCATGCCTATGGTAGAAGAAGCAGGTTGTCGGGCCTATGAGAAACTCCCTCCAGGTGAGAGAGTCTGTTGGGAAGTGGTTTTCTCCCAGAGAGAGTCCAGCACTAGCTACGGAGCTCTAAGACTTCCTGATCCAGCCTGTTGCCAAGACCCAGAGAGGGAGGTGAAGAATTGATGGATTGTTCTTGTGAAGGTGTATACTCTCGGGTGGAACAGGCATGTGGGGAATGAGAGTCTGTGAGTAGTGGGCATAAGAAGGAATCCTGGGAAGAATCCTTCTGGTTATTCTGTGCAGTTTTCCCTGTAACCTCATCCTAGACTAGGATTCCTTGCCTTGGGCAGAGCTTAGTCTTTGCTCGGGGGTGACCCACTACTGAGAGTGATGAGCAGCATGGTCTAAGGCTGGGAGGTTCATGGAAGGCCTGCACATGGTTGGTGGAATTACCACGGTTTCAAAGATAAGTATTAGCTTATGCTTAATATTATGTTTTGCATGCTTGTGATGCTTATATGTATCATGTATTCTATTGTGCATATGAATTATTGTTAATGACAGGGATTATTTATGTTAGCATTAATATTGTGCTTACTCTGAGTTAAATGTGTTTAATATGACTTAAATGCATGTTATTAATTAAGTATGAGAATGATGTTGTTCCGCACAGTAGCGTTTGCTCGGCCGATTGGGACATAACGACTAGGGGGGGCATTACACGTATAAACTCTCTCTCTGTTGCATTTTACGACTTCATTGTATCTACTACAAAATCTGTTATAAATCCTGCTACAATACTATCGAGCCAAAAATCTACTGCGCAGGTGAATTTGTTGTTCACCTGTTGTAACTTCTCAATCTGTACTGAGGTCCATTCTAACTATTGGATCCAGTTCATTGTGTGGTTATCCTTCAACCTTAGTATCCACTACTGCAATAAGTGTGGAAAATCGCAAAAAAAGACTTCATGCAAATCAGTAAACACGTATTTAGTGCTTTCGATCTCTTATTTTGTGGGATTCCACAGTCTCAACATCCCCTTCTAGCGGCTCATTCTTTTGTCCTTTTCTTCATCTGCTTCAGTATTCTCTTGACCCACCTTTCACAAATATTACGTACATTTTAATCAGATCTTCAACAGGTCCCATATACTCAATCCTCTATTGTTCCATCCAACAGCAATGGAACCATTTGTTGGTTAATATTCTTCTTTGAGTTTATATATTTATCTTAAGTGACCTAGGGTTCATGTCTATTAGGGGTTCCAACAAAGCATCTAAAACTATTGACCCTCCTGGTAAGTCAGAAGGAAA
>ML818503.1:0-12463 GCA_009831015.1 Picea engelmannii | reverse complement strand
TAAGCTCAAAAATAATTAATTAATTAAATAATTAATTAATTAAATAATTAATTAATTAAAAAAAACTGACTTAGACTCGACGGAATCCCGCAAGACTCAAGACACTGCCTAGCATGGTCATTTACAATAATCCTACAAGGTTAGTCATTGTATGTGATCATCAGAGCGCCTTCCACCACTTTGGAGGCAAGTCTGGGAGGGAAAAAACTCCGGAAAATTAACCCGACTAGTTAGGCTGCATTAATCCCCTGAGATTAAAAAAACCTCGATGCAAGGAACTCCTCTGATGCCAACATCCAAGGTACCTGACCTAACTATGATCCATGCAGACATTATTACATTATTTACCCTCGCAGGGGCGCGGAGATCCCGTTTACAAAAATATAAGTGCTGGTGTTAAAAAACACCCAGTAGAACCCTGTTGTCTTCGACATAGATAATCTTCATGAAATGAGTTGACCTCTGTGCTAATCCAGCGGTCAACAGTCTCCTTTTGGACTTATTGATTAATGCTTGACATCACCCTATAGCAGCAACAATATAGGTGACAGAGCAACATTATATTTATGAGCAAACTTGCATTGTGACAATATAAAGGATTGATATTTAACATTGAATGCTCTTATCTCTTTATGCATTTATTGAAGAAGTGATATAAATTATTTGTCTTTGATTAGAAATCATTGACTTCGTCAATAATAGCATTTGATCATTTGCTCATGTATGTTTGAATATAGTCACTATATGCTTTGAAGAACTAACCATTGCAGCACATATTCTAGTTTATTTGTCTTGTCTCGCAAACAGGTTCCACCCAGTGGAAGACATTCTTCTTGACTATCTCATCTTTGGCAGTAATCTGTAAAGGGAACCTATCACTTTGATCCATTATACCTTTAACCCTTTAGAAACCCTAGATTACATAGGGACGTCTCCCTTGGACTAGCCCTCCTAAATAGAAAGAGCCCCCCATCGAGGTGACAGTGGGTGGGTAAGCTCTTGTTACGCCGGTTTTAAGCCTTGACTCAAGCTATTTAAACACTTCCTACAAACCGTGCGATAACAGGTACATTTCCAATCCCACCACCCGATGTCCCCCCTCCTTTTATTGCCTCTATTAACATGATATCCACCACCATTCGTGAATCCCCTGAGTCATACAACCCATGGGTGGTACCTAGCCCTGGTGATTACTATCGTTACAGTGACAAGATGCCTTTAAGTCCAGTCGAATTTGCTTACCAAGCTATTCAATCGACAACCCCTTCCCCTCCTCCTCTTTTTGATTCATCTCCCGATTCGTTTCATGTGATCTTTCCTATTGATGAGATGATCATGTCAGTCATGTCTATGGAAGACACCCCCTGGGATGATAGACATCATCGATCCATTATCTTCCTAGAACGTGACACCATAGAGAGTTACCAGGGAATTTCGACTATGTCGATCATTGTGGTTATTTCCTCAGTTCCTAAATCATCACACGATGTTTTTTACGAAGGGAACTTGAGAAAAAATTCACCTATCTCTCCTCTCGACATATCTATTAAACCCGGAGTCATGGAGAATATTCATATTGGAGCCTCCTGTTCTACCGGTCTACGAATATAAATCCCTTTTCCAATAATTTCATGACATTTTCACCTGGAGTTATGAAGGCCAGATATCGATCATGTTATCGTTGTACATGAGATTAAGAGATACCAGGATGCTAAACCCGTTTGGCAGAGACTTCACCCAGTGCACCCACGTAAATTTATTGGTATCAAGCTTGAAGTTGAAAAACTTCTTAAAGTCGGCTTTATCTATCCCATGGCGTTGAATGATTGGATATCCAATATTTTTCTGGTGAATAAGAAATAAGGTACCATCCACGTCTGTGTAGATTATACGGACATAAATAAGTCTTGTCCTAAGGAAAATTACCCAACCCCCTTCGTTGACTAGATCATCGACGATTGTGCCAGCAATGAAATCTTCTCTTTAATGGATGGTTTCTCCAGCTATAATCAAATTAACATCTTACCCATGGACCAACACAAGACCACTTTTATTTGACCTTGGGGGACCTTTGCTTACTGGAAATTACCCTTTGGTCTCAAGAATGTTGGCACGAATTTTCAGTGTGATATGTCTTATGCTTTCCATGATATTAATCACATTGTGCAACCCTATCTCAATGATCTACCGGCACATTCCATTCGTCTCCAAGATCACCCGATGCATTTGAGGGTCATTTTCATACATTGTCGTTATTATCGTATCCGCTTAAACCCACACAAATGTGTCTTTTGTGTGGAGTCTGGCCGACTACTTGGTTTTATTGTGTTTATACACGGGATCCGAGTAGACCCCTTGAAGGTTGAGCCTATCCTTAATCTACCTCCTCCTTCCACTTTATGCCAGCCCCAAAGTTTACAAGGGAAGGCAAACTTTTTACATCGTTTCATCCCAAATTACGTTGAACTTACGAAAGGATTCACTCGGCCACTTAAAAAAGGTTACAATTTTGTATGGGACGATACCACAAACAAAGCCTTTGAAGCTTTGAAACTTGCCTTAACTCGTACACCCTTACTGTTTCCCCTTGACTATAGTCGGGATTATTTAATATACTTAGTTGCTTCGGACTCTACCATTGCCACGGTCTTAGTCCAAGAGGATGATTCGCATGACGAACATGTCATATACTATTTGAGTCTAAGTCTCACAACTACTGAGACCAAATACCTACATGTGGATAAATTGGTCTTGGCAGTTGTTCAAGTTGTCCAACGTTTTCGTCATTATATCTTATTACACAAAACCATTGTTATTTCTGATTGCAACCCTATGTAGCATATACTTATGCGACAATTTCTAGGGCTCAAGTACTCCAAATGGATAGTGATTCTCCAGGAGTTTGACTTGGAATTCGAACGCTCTAAGTCAAAGAAATCTTTCGTTTTCACCGACTTGATATGTGACCTTACCTCCACTGAGACAGGGAATGTGGTAGAGGATTCCTTACTTGACGAATCCCTTTTTCTGATCAGTTATGATGGCATATGGTACAGAGATATCAATCTCCAGACTCAAACTTTCTGGCCCAATCTCTCTAGAACAGATCATCGTCGCATACGCTATCAAGCTCAACAATACATCATTCTTGGTGATACCCTTTATTTCTGTGGTATTGACTCCATTTTTTGACAATGTCTCACTTACGACGAAGCCTAGAAAGCTTTGAATGACTGTCACTCTAGAGCATGTGGCAGTCATATGTTTGGGTATGCCACTGCCCAAAAGATCTTACGAATGGATTATTTCTGGCCTTCTTTATTTAAGGATTTCATTATTGTTGTCTAGAAATGCCATGCTTGCCAAACTTATAATAACAAGATAAGATCTCATCATGCTCATTTACATCATGTAGTTTTCGTTGGTCCATTCTCCAAATGGGGCATTGACTTCATGACATGTAACCCTCACTCAGTCGGGGGGCATGGATACATCATTGTAGTTGTGGATTATTTTACTAAATGGGCCGAGGCGATGCCTACATTTGATAACACCGGGAAAACTGCAGCATTGTTCATATTCAATCATATCATTACTTGATTTGGTATCCCTCAAGATATTGTTACCGATCACAGTAGCCATTTTCGGAACTTCATGATGTCCAAACTTACTAAAAAGTTGGGTCTTTTCCATGAAAACTCAACCCCCTATTACTCACAGGCTAATGGACAAGTTGAAGCAATCAACAAAGTTATCATTACTATGCTTCGATGGATGATAGGAATTCATAAGACAACTTGGCACATGATGTTTTTCTCTGCATTGTGGGCCTATTAGAAATCTGTCAAGTCTGCCATAGGATTTACACCTTTCCATCTAGTTTATGGTATCGAAGTTATCTTTCCAATTGAATGTGAAATACCATCTTTGAAAATGGCCATTGAACTTCTCCCCAATACCTCTGCTGAAGAAGAGCGTCTTTTGAATTTAATGCAATTAGACGAAACACGTCGTGATGTCACCCTAGTTATTGAAACTTAGAATAAACGTGTTAAAGCCCAATATGACAAGCATATCAAGCCACGTGTTTTTTTTTAAGGTGATCTTGTTCTCCTTTATGAACAGGATCGTGATTTGCTAGGGGCGGGTAAATTTGAGGCCATGTGGTGAGGTCCTTACATTATCAAACATGTGTTGGAGAAGGGATCTTATGAGCTAGTCGATTATGATGGAATCCCTTTGAGTGAGCCTCAAAATGGGATTTACTTAAAGAATTACTATGCTTAAGTCATTTTTCGAATGATTGCTTGTACTTTTAGTGTATCATACTCTTGTGTGTTTTTTCATTATTTGGTTTCGACCTTCAGCTGCTTACCTTGCATTGTGCTTGGTTTCCAGATGTCGATATCTTCGCTACACTACATTGGCTTCGTTGATGGCAATAGTCGCAGTACTCAGAACTTAGCATCTACTGCTTGGGAAATCTATGCACCTACAGATGATTTGATTAGTATTCATGGCGTTTTCCTTGATCATGCAACTAACAATATCGTGGAATACAGTGAAGTCATCGAATAATTGACCGACGTTGTGTCTCTTCGAATCTGTCATCTTGTTGTATGGCTCGATTCGCAGTTAGTAGTCTTACAGTTGAGTAACATCTACTCCATTCGAAGTCTTACATTATTAAGGGTATATTTACGAATTCGCCTCTTGGAACGTCATTTTGATTACATTGAATATCAACACATTCCTAGATGTCTAAATACAATAACCGATGCATTGGCTAATTATGTGTTAGACATACATTTGAGAAATTTATAAAAACCAATTACACTTTGTATATACAACAAAGTAAGTCGGTATAAGCTTCATATATATATAACGATTAAAGTTTTTACAAAAAAGTGTCTTTGTCCGAAGACCAAAATGTCAAAAATGTGAATCACATGGCTTCTTATACAAATATAGCATGAAGGATATTGCTCGTGATAACATGTGACTTCCCGTGCTACTCTATGGAGTAGTCGACCGATGGACGATGTTAGCACCAATTCTTGCGACGGGGGTGTTTCTCTCTGATTTCAGGCCCTTGGTGTAAATGCGTAGAAATGGGGTTTAAAAACCCATCAAATGTGTTTTATTCAAAGGCCGCAGTCATGAGTGCCAAGCACAGCACATGGAAGAAGTCCATTTCGGGCTTAAAATCAAGCGAGCAGGCATTTTGTTTTCAACGGGGACGATCCATAGATGGAGAAAATTGACGGTCATCGGGTAAGCTTGAGTTGCGGAGTTGAACGGGGTTTATCACATGGGCTCATCTCTTATGGCCACAGTCACAAAATGATCGTGGTCGTTCGATCCAGTCGGGACATATGGCACATGATCAGGATCGTTCGCGATTTCGGCTACCGGGACTTCAAAAGATAGGGGGTCTCTCATCCATTGCATCGGAAAACCCCAAAATGCGAAATGATTATCCATTTCGGCTACCGGGACTTCAAAAGACACGGGATCTCTCATCCATTGCATCAGGAAACCCCAAAATACAAAATGATTAGGCATTTCGGCTACCGGGACTTCAAAAGACACGGGGTCTCTCATCCATTGCATCGGGAAACCCCGAAATATGAAATGGTTAGTCGTTTCGGCATTTCGGCTATCGAGACTTCAAAAGACATGGGGTCTCTCATCCATTGCATTAAGAAACCCCGAAATGCGAAATGATTAGCCATTTCGGCATTTTGGCTACCGAGACTTCAAAAGACGCGGGGTCTCTCATCCATTGCATCAAAAAACCCTGAAATGCGAAATGATTAGACGTTTCGGCATTTCAGCTACCGGGACTTCAAAAGAGAGGGGGTCACTCTTCCATTGCATCGGGAAACCCCGAAATGAGAAATGATTAGCCATTTTGGCTACCAGGACTTCAAAAGACATGGGGTCTCTCATCCATTGCATCAGGAAACCCTGAAACGTGAAATGATTAGCCATTTCAGCTATCGGGACTTCAAAAGACACGGGGTCTCTCGTCAAGTGCATCGGGAAACCCCAAAACGCGAAATGATTAGTCGTTTCATCATTTCGGCTATCGGGACTTCAAAAGACAAGGGGTCGCTCTTCCACTACATTGGGAAACCCTAAAACGAGAAATGATTAGCCATTTCATCATTCCGGCTACTGGGACTTTGAAAGACAGGGGGTCGCTCCTCCACTGCATCTAGAATAGCCGAAACGTGAAATGCGAAAAGTGGTTTTGAAGATAGGCATAGGGTCACGGCCCGTGGTCACTTGGGGCAATAGAAAGAGCTGGTTAAAGGGCAAAAGCGTCGGGTTTAGTTGCAAGAGGCGTCACCGCGTTCTCTATTGAACTCGGCCTCGATCCTGATCCCTGCTAGAGGTAAATAAAGGTAGGAGAAGGTGGTTGAAACCTCGCCTCACTCCTTAAATGTAAGGAATGGAAGTTCTGGCAGGCAGTTTTCCCAAGATCGTCCTGTGTGCAGGTTTTCCTAAGAAGCCATGCCAATTTGATGTCCTCGTCTGACCAGAGGAGCCTTCACATGCTAGGTTGGTTTTAATGTTTCAGCTAACCTCCTGCTGCCAAGGTGGCGAGTTGATATGAGTATATATACTCAGCTTTTGTATTTTTGTAAGGATGGATGGTAGAGAATAACTACCGACTGTAAATCTTTAACGAGGCCTCTGGTTCCCTGGTTATAGATTGATATTTGAGACTTCTTGTTTAATGGAAGCCAGCATCTTCTTCTCCTTTTTTCCTCTGAATCTTAAGAGCCCGGGCATGGATGATCCGGTCAGGTGTTGTAATGACTATATAATGTATGTTTGATTATATTAGTTTTGCAGCATCTTAACTTTTCTTGAAGTTTCTCAGATCTGAGACGATCTCATATCTATGACTTTTCCCCCCTTTTTAAAGGCTGCTAGAAGACCAGATGTCTAGAGCGGACTTTATTTCCTTTGTTTTTCCCTCCACTTACTCACTACTATGCAAAATCACTAGCTTAAATCAAATCAAGACCTCACCTGTCTTAGTTGTTCCAACCCAATTTTTTGAGTTAGAACGATATTGTTCTGATTTTACTTCCATTCATCACCCTTTATCAACAAATCGTGACATTTAAACTGATGGGCGTTGGGCTCTGCTCCTGTTGCAATCCAGGAGTGACTTCTGACGCCAACATTTCTGGCACCGTTGTCGGGGATGAAGTTGAATATTTTACCCGGGATTGAATGACATTGAGTCTCTGATTTTGAAGGTGCATCAAGCATCAGAGCCCTTGAAGATTTCTATTGTGCACCTAGCGACTCCACTGTTTCCACTTCACTATTTCAGCTGTGGCTACTTTTAGCACACCTAAAAGCTGACCCAGAGGAGATTTTTTGAGAAGGTTTCAGCAGCTGCTTTATCAGCTTGAGAAGTTTCCTGGGAGGACACAACATTAGGATCTAGCCTCTGATGGTGAACAAAGACCAGACACATTCAAAGCTGAGCATCTTTCACCTGGCGACTCCATGATCCGAGGATCGGTCGACGACTCCACTAATTCAATATGGAAAATATCTTAGCTCAAAGGTTGGCTTTCTATGACTTTTCTCAAATAGTTGGTTTTCCTAATCCACTGCCAGATAGAGATGAATGGGAAGATATCCTCCCTAAATTTCAAGCAAAAATTTCAGAGGTACCAGCTGAACATTTACTGGACTTTCATGATTATTCATTGACCTAATATCATGCATGAAGATGTCCAGATTAATCTTTTTAAGTATTCATTAAAGGGAGTTGCTCTTGATTGGTGTTGATCTCTTCCCACTGCAAGCATCCATTCTTTGACAGGTTTTCATATAGCTTTCAATTCATTTTGTAAAGATTACTTCCCAGCTGAGTGTTTGTATGAAAACTGTTGTGATGAGTTTTCTTTGCTTCATAAAGCCTCTGTCGGCCCTGAAGACCATGTTTGTGATGAATCTTTTACTGTGGAGGAAAGCATTTGCTATGAAAATCTAGAGGCGTTGGATGATATTAATTATCTTAGCCCTAGCATGGAAGCATCTGACATCATTTCAGATACATCTGTTCCTTTAGATGTTCATAAATATCAACATGCCTCTTGTGAGAATTCTGAGTTTATAGAGAAGATGTTGTCTATAGTAGATGGCTCTCCTGAATATAGGGTTGAAGCAGATGTTCCTAGCAACCCAGCTTATGATGACGAAGACCTTCCAGTTTTTAAAGAAGAGATGGTTGTGGAAGAGGATTCTTCTCTTTTCCTTCATGAGGTTTCCCATGATATATTTTTACCTAGGATTAAAGAGAAAAATCTTATGTATGAATAGCCAGAAGCTACAGTAACCGTTGTCCATAAAATGGATATTTTTGACAGTTATATTCTCGATGGGATCACTATTCTGGAGGTTGATCATAGAAATGAAGGGCGACCCCTTTTTTATGAATATTCTAGTGATGATGAGCAGCAAGCTTATTCTACATTTGATCACTATGAAGACACTGACCGACATGACAACAAGTAGATCTTTCCCATGGTCCCTATTTATGATGATTATGAATCTGATCCTTGGGAGAGTCATGGAGAAGAGGAGGAGGAGCCGAAGATGCAGTTTATAGAATGCGCAGAGCCAGTCAGTGAGCAGCCACCGCTTGAGATCAGTTAGCCTACATCATCTATCCACCCACCTGTGCTTACCAGAGATATTCAGCCACACGTGAACAACTATGTAGCAAAGGAGGTTGCCTTTCGCCCATTTTCTGGAGTTTTCCACTAGTCCTATGAGCATGTGAAGGAATACATGGAGTTGTATTTCCTTCACAATTTGGAGCCGCCCTATTTCATCTCGACTTCAGCTTGTAAGGAGAAGTTGAAGAGCGTAATCGTTCTGCTGTCACGGTTATACCATTTTTTTGTGATCATCGACAGAAGGAAGGAGCTTCTATTCAGGAACTTGCTTTATTGGCTATGGTGGAAGTTTTCTTTCACCTAGCCCCATGTAAAGGAATTTATTAGTTTAGGACCGTACATAAATAAGCTCCTTGGAGCATGTGTGTTTATATTTTATTTTCACTTATCGGCATGTATTTTTAAGTAGCGTGTTTTGAGCTCGACTCCATAGCCCAACAGAAAGCAACTGGAACTGCAAAAGGAGTTCTTAGAGCATCGCAGGGACGACTCTATCCCCCATGGAGCCTAATGTTAGCGCCAATTCTTGCGAGGGGGGTGTTTCTCTCCGATTTCAGGCCCTTGGTGTAAATGCATAGAAATGGGGTTTAAAAACCCATCAAATGCGTTTTATTCACAGGAAGCAGTTATGAGCGCCAAGCGCGGCACACAAAAGAAGTCCATTTCAGGCTTAAAATCAAGCGAGCGGGCATTTTTTTTCAACGGCGACGATCCATAGATGGAGCAGATCAACGGTCATCGAGTAAGCTTGAGTCGCAAAGTTGCACGAGGTTTAGAGCATGGGCTCATCTCTTCTGGCCACAATCACGAAATGATCGTGGTCATCCGATCCAGTTGGGATACATGGCGCTTGATCAGGCTCAGTCACAATTTCGGCTACCTAGACTTCAAAAGACAGGGGGTCTCTCATCCATTGCATCAGGAAACCCCGAAATGCGAAATGATTAGCCATTTCGGCTACCGGGACTTCAAAAGACATGGGGTCTCTCATCCATTGCATCGGGAAACCCCGAAACACAAAATGATTAGCCATTTCGGTTACCGGGACTTCAAAAGACACGGGGTCTCTCATCCATTACATCGGGAAGCCCTTAAATGCGAAATGATTAGCCGTTTCGTCATTTTGGCTACCGAGATTTCAAAAGACACGGGGTCTCTCATCCATTGCATCGGGAAACCCCGAAACGTGAAATGATTAGCCATTTCGGCATTTCGGCTACCGGGACTTCAAAATACATGGTGTCTCTCATCCATTGCATCGGGAAACCCTGAAACACAAAATGATTAGTTGTTTTGGCATTTCGGCTACCGGGACTTCAAACGATAGGGGTTCGCTCTTCCATTGCATCGGGAAACCTCGAAACGCGAAATGATTAGCCATTTCGGCATTTCGGCTACCGAGATTTCAAAAGACACGGGGTCTCTCATCAATTGCATTGGGAAACCCCGAAACGTGAAATGATTAGCCGTTTCGGCATTTTGGCTACCAGGACTTCAAAAGACAGGGGGTCGCTCTTCCACTGCATCGGGAAACCCCGAAACATGAAATGATTAGCCATTTCAGCATTCCAACTACCGGGACTTTGAAAGACAGGGGGTCGCTCCTCCACTGCATCTGGAATCGCCGAAATGTGAAATGCGAAAAGCGCTTTTGAAGATAGGCGCAGGGTCACGGCCCGTGGTCACTTAGGGTGATAGAAAGAGCTAGTTAAAGGGTTGAAGCATTGGGTTTAGCTGCAGGAGGCATCGTCGTGTTCCCCAAGTGCCAATTCAACTCAGCCTCGATCTTGATCCCTGCTAGAGGTAAATAAAGGTAGGAGGAGGTGGTTGAAACCTCGCCTCACTCCTTAAATGTAAGGAATGGAAGTTTTAGTAGGCAGTCTTCCCAAGATCATCCTGTGTGCAGGTTTTCCTAAGAAGCCATGCCAATCTGATGTCCTCGTCTGACCAGAAGAGCCTTCACATGCTAGTTTGGATTTTAATGTTTCATCTACCCTCCTGCTGCCAAGGTGGTGAGTTGCTTTGAGTATATATACTCATCTTTTGTATTTTTGTAAGGATGGATGGTAAAGCAGAGCTTTCGACTGTAAAGCTTTAACAAGGCCTCTGGTTCCCTGGTTATAGATTGATATTTGAGACTTCTTGTTTAATGGAAGTCAGCATCTTCTTCTCCTCTTTTCCTCTGAATATTAAGAGCCCGGGCATGGATGATCCAATCGGGTGTTGTAATGACTATATAATGTATGTTTGATTATATTAGTTTTGCAGCATCTTAATTTTTCTTGAAGTTTCTCAAATCTGAGACGATCTCATATCTGTGAATTTTCCCCCCTTTTTAAAGGCTGTTGGAAGACTGGATGTCCAGAGCGGACTTTATTTCCTTTGTTTTTCCCTCCACTTACTCACTACTATGCAAAATCACTGGCTTAAATTAGATCAAGACCTCACCTATCTTAGTTGTTCCAACCCAATTTTCTAAGTTAGAACGATATTGTTCTGAGTTTACTTCCATTCATCACCCTTTATCAAAAAATCGTGACATTTAAACTGATGAACATTGGGCTTTGCTCCTGCTGCAATCCAGGAGTGACTTCTGACGCCAACAGATGCAGAAAAACCCACTATATGGCACTGGTAATGCCTTGGGATCTCATCACTAGAGGCATTTGGGACATCCACAGTCAGCCCCTCCAAGTTTTTTTCTATAGCCTCGTAGTCACCAACGACTAATCTTGCTACCTTGACTCTCTCCCCTCACCTTTGAATGGGAGATGAACCTGGAGGTTGGTGAGATCCCACATCTGCATCATCAAAGAGATTTTTTGATTAGTTATCGGATAAAGGACATAAAAAGCATTTCATATTTAAAAATTACAAAAAAATTATAAAAACAATATGTACTTCTTACCTATGTTCCCCCACTGAGAACCTTTAGAAAGAACCAAGTTTGGATCAACTCAAAAGTCCAAGACGACATATGTGTAGTCATCTACCATAAGCATCTGGGGCCTCAACCAATCAAAGAAAACGTCATTATACATGATGATAGGACCAGTCACATGTCGTGCCATGAGTTTATACCACCTCTTCATTCTTGGATCCTATGGGGCCGGTATGCCCCACTCTACCTGTAGGCTCAGTGTGGAACCCTCTCCAGAAAGAAGGACACCAAAATTGACCTGTATCCAAATTGTTTCAAGTCACCTCTCCTACACTTGGTCAATTTTTTCTTCATGCTTCTGAGAACCCCATCACTCCAGTTGAAAACTTGGGGCTCTGTGCATTCTAGCACATACTGGAAATATCTCTGAAGGTCCATATGGGGAGTTGTTCTCTCTTCCATACACGTGATGTTGTATAGGATAGTCCATAGAGGTAAGTCACAAACATCTCGAATAGCGACCTTTCCGCTATGTCTCTTAGTGCCTGGCATGCAATGTGTGATGACATAATGGCTCATAGGCTCACCACCTCCTCTGCTACATGTCAGTGTAACTTAATCCCCTCGGCAAAACAACCCGGTCAAGAAGTATATATCCTCGATATCTATCTCAATAATGTAATCCCCACAGGGAATACATGTTGGTCTACGTCCTGTTATCCCATATATCTAGGGATAACTAGGAGATCATGTCTCGAGGCCCACATGGTCCTAGACATGGAGTACCGAGAGCAGGAGCGACCTGAGCATGGTCCTGGAGGACCCACCTTCTTCTTCTCAGCCAGACTTGTCCTGCCAGCAGTACCAG